>SSSI01001992.1:0-11194 GCA_004796505.1 Oryzaephilus surinamensis
TGAATTATTTAAATACATACCATTTTATTATTCACTTTGTACATTATTTTGAAAATTAACTTTATTATGTAGGTATTATTCTCCTAACGGACCACAACAATAAAACTTTTAATTATTTATCTTTACAATTAACAATGTTTTATGTTATATATGGCTTTTGCTGCCATCATAAAACTTCAAAATACATATACATATATAATTATGTATATAAAACAGGTACAGACGAAATTGCTAGCCCGACAATATATTATTTTAAATCCCATTTGATTCAATAGAACATAATATTAATGTGATCGTAAATGTGTAAATATAAATAATATGATTTTAAAAACCGAGTACAGCAATTTGTTTTAAAGATATTTCATGAAAACTAAGTGTTCAAAAATAAATTTTATGATAGTATATTCAGTTTTTTATAGTAATTTGATTTTCGTTTGGTTTGTTATGTAGACATAATTTAATACAATACATACAAGGTCTGATCAAAAAATACGGTGAATAATTTTTTAACAAATAAGATATTAATGTTACATCTGATATCACTTAGTCTCCTTCAAAGTACTCTCCCTGGCTATCCAATACATTTATTCCAAAGCTGATTCCACTATTGGAAGCCTTTCTGGAATGCTTTTTTTGGAATGGCTTTTGGCGGATCTGCCGCAGCACTTTAAATGTCTGAAATAGGTTCAAATTGCTATCTTTTTAGCACACTTTTAATTTTAAGGAATAGCCAAAAGTCGCATGGTGTTAAATTGGGCGAATAAAGTGGATGTAGACAACTGAAAATTTTTTAGCCAAATATTCGCGTTTTATTATTGAAATGTAACACGGTGCGTTGTCATGATGAAGCAAAAAACACCACTGGCCTATTTTTGTGGTCATTTTCTTCAAACTCCGTGCTCAAACGTTGTAATAAGGTCCTTATAATAGTCACAGTTTACAATTACCCCTTTTGGAACGAACTCTGACCACACTATGCCCTCAGAATCAAAGAAAACAATGACTATGGACGCCCTGACCGATGTTCGTCTTCAACTAACTCATTTCCGGTTTTTAATCTTTCGTACTTCTTGTATTCCATCTTCAGAGTCACCACATTGTCGCCATAAACTGTTTTTAACATTTCGTGGGCCCTTTCAACAATTTTTTGTACCTTAAAACAAAACTTCATATGCTCATAGTCCATAATATACGGCAAATCGCGCCCAATGGAACAAACAGAGCCTTACTCTTTTACTTCTAGAAACCGATCAACTAGTTGTAATTAGTTCAAACTTAGCAAAAATGTTCTCAAATGTTCAAGCTATCTGGTGCAGTACTTTAAAATGATGTACGGCAAGCAGTTGCTGCTATAAAAAATAATTCACCGTATTTTTTGATCAGACCTCGTATATGTCTCTGAAAATCTGACATTGCATATAAATATAATTTATGCAATATCTGATATTTTGTGGAAGGCAATATTGCACTCCAATCACTATAATAATAATTCATCTTTCACATATAGATAAATTTTACAATTCCACAAAGTGCTTTATAACTGTAAAGGGTGCCATTTGTTTTTTGAATAACTTGACCGAATATAAAATTTTATAGTCATCTATTTTTTCCCCATCACAAAGACAAGTGAGAAAAAAGGGACAATCAGGAAATGAATGTAGATGATGTTGAAAATAAATAATAAATGTCGATGATTGTATGGATCCATTGTGCCGAAAGTTGATTTCATTTTATTTTCTTTTTTTTCTGTGTTTGGAAGGGAGAATGAATAATTTCATCCAATTTTTTCTATTGACAATAGCCAAAAATTTAATTTATCGTTACAATGAACCGATTCTAGATATATATTTTACGAATGAAAGGGATTTCCTATATATTTGTTCGTTTCTGTTAGTAATATAGATGCAGTTATATACCTGGAATATGGAAGGCTTATTTTTTCGACAAAAACAAATCAACTTCTTTCTATATACCAGGAATATGGCTTTTATAATTTAGTTAAAGAAGAGTTCTTGAATATAAAATTGAATTTTTAATTTCTCGTTACTTACGAGGATATTGGATTTTTATATACACAGTCGCTTTTGTTTCAATTTGCAATGTTATCGGCGTTCGATGGATATAAATTTTGATAGCTTGTGGGTCGATTAAGGGTATTACATCCATAGTTCACACGGGGACATCCCGGATACTGTAATCATTCACATATTACACAAGCTCGTACAGGAGACAGGTTTATAGGGCTACGACCGTACAACACCAATGAATCTTATCCGGCCGTGTATGTTTCATTTTTTAAAAAACTATCAAAAATCCATACTAATTTCGAAAGTAGATATTAATTTCAATGTTATTTTAGCGTTAATTTTATTTAAGCACCAAACATCTTGAAACTATATATTCTTGTTGCATCCAACACTTCACAGTTATTAATTGTTATTTTAAAAATAAGACAGCTGGACTGTGTTTTGGAGTGTCTGTTGTATGGATGAACAAATCTTGACACAATTCACGTGTATAAAAAATAAACGGACTGTTTCATATGGAGGTCATTTCTCTTTAAATATATATTTGTGTTTGTTTTTATTGTATTATTGTCAAAAACATGAAATGAGACCCATTTTCACCATTGAAAACGTATACACTGGGAAAATGTTGTAAAAAAGCGTTCGTCAATCAGTCTTCTACGATGTCACCACAGTTTGGGTGTAAGGATATGTTATCAAATAGAATAATATAGAAAAAAAATTGTACGCAGACTGGTAGACAGAAGAAATAAGGGATTGGCCGATAGTATGACGTGATTGAAGTATATAGCATGATTGATTGCTGGTTTTCTTGAACTTTCAACCCTCACATTTACTAGTACATGTGAAGGACATAGACGTGTACATATAACAAGCCAAATATTTGAAAATTGGATGTTGGGGATGAAGGAATTGACGTGGCCTTTAGCTCTTCACTTTGTAAACAAACATATTCTTCGGGGGGTATAATATCGTATTAATTTGAGAGCGAAACAGGGTAAATAAAATAATTGTCTACCTGTATATTTATTTATTCAACATAATAAAAATGTCTTAATTAAAATGCAACAGAATTTTTCAAATTTATCCACCCCATCCCATCCGAGATAATCTAATGTTTATGCTGCTATCTAAATTTTCTTCTCGTAATTTAACTCAGGAAATTTCAATGGAATTGTATAGTGCATATGTCAGTTGTTATCACGGTTAAGTATTCTATACTAGCAAGTATATGACGTCCAATCTAATATGAAGATTAATGAATAATAAATGATATTTGATAGAATAGTAAATTAATATATAGTTACTATCGGAAAGGGAAATTTATTATTATATTCTTTACGTTACTTGGTAAAGGGAATGACATTTTACAAAAAAATTTTAATAGTTTATTTTTTACCACTTTATACAACTTTATAAATTCATATACACGCATAATAATAAATTTAATGCAAAAGATAATTAAATTTATAATTTGTTACATAAAACCTTTAGGGTTTTACTGTGTTTTAAAGTTGTCTATATAATTTTCTCGTATTTTAATTGAACAACACATCAATGTAATTAAATCATGTAATTTAAAATTAAATAAAAAAGTTAATAAGCAATATGTGTGTGTACGTATATCGTAAATTTTTAAATCCACGGATAAAATGTCATCGTGCCCAAAAAAATATAATTACATTTTTCCAGTTTGTTGGTTTTTGTAACGATTTTCTCGTCTATCCCGCGTTTGGCAAATACAAATGTTTGCAATCTTCATTAAGGTCCAAGATAGGTGCTTCTGCTTACATATTGTATAGTTCTTTTGCTCTTGAGGCCATCCATGTGCACTGCATGGGTGGTCAGTTCAGTATTATATGAACTTGTGTAATGCTACAGCTATTTAAGGCCTCCTTTATACGCGTACAACAAAAGCCCTTGATTTTTTTAAATGATAACAATATCCTACTGCTAGTTTACGTGTATAATACATATTACATGTCTACAAGACACAAGCTTGCAGCTACAACACACATACATGTACATATATAATTAGAGATGGACGGTAGAAAATAAAATATATATAGGGAGAATTTTTTGTGTGGGCAAATTGAACCGTTAAGTGGATTTATTTTAATAGAAATGGAGGAAAATTTAAATTTGTTAGTTTAGAAATGAATTTTTTTCTCTTATTCTTGTATTCATCTTCAATGCAGTGTGAAACCACGCACAGTTTGTAAACTTTTACGATGTAAATTAGGTACATCCGTTTTAGATGTGCTTTTTGAATGCATTTTGAGATTCAAAAATATTTCTATTGCTTTTTTTAATATACTTTGTTCAAACTTTTAACTATTCTATTAATATTTTAATGAGCAGGTATTCTTTACATCTCATGCTGCTGTTATAATGATTGTTATCAAAGTTTTTTCCACACATTCTCCTTATTGTTTGCTATGTAATATAGTAATTAATATTGACTTCTTCAATAAAATGTATATCGACTGTATCTGACATGTAACATCTCAAAAATTCATCAATCTTAATTAATTATTCATCAATGTTATACGATTCATCAATTCCCTTGCTTGTACACATATTTTCTATATAACATATATAGGGAGATTGTTTGTGATATCACAACTAATCACTTTTTAAATGAACGAATATAACTTATGGATTCTTCCAAGTTACTTCATAAAAGCAATTAAATAATAAAAATGTAATCTGCGCTCAATTAAAATATAAATATAGGTTTCAGTATGGATTTTATAAGTTTGATCGTATTTTGCGAATAATACTTTATCAATTGTATTGAAACACAAAGAAGTTCATCAGGTAGTTCATAACTTGAAGGTAGAATTGAAGTGAAAAGGGAGAGAGTCCTTAAAAGGAATTGTGTGTGTGTTCTTCTGTATTTTCTTTTGGGAATACAATGCACTCCCTCACCTTGTATTAATAGACTTAAAGCTGGACTGCCAGGAAGAAAGTAACCTCTTGGGAATTGACTGCCATTGCACTGCAAATACCGAATTAATCTCAGGCGAATCAATTGCCGGTCCTTTTCCTACTATACACGCACAACAGGGTGCAGACTTAAATCATTAAATGAAAAAAAGAATCCGTCGGGAAATTAGTGAACGTTAGAGAATGCTTTTTAAATTTAAGTGGATTTCAGTTCGCAAACAAAGAAGTCGATTTACTTGAATTTGTTGATATTTTGTCAAAAATTCGAATATAGTTAAAAAATTTTATTGTTACTTTTTAATCATAAGATTTTGCCATTATATTATCTAATTGTTACTGCAAAAAATAACATAATACGTAAATAGTCGTAATTTCGCGCTCCTCTTAAACTAATTCAAGATTATTATTATTTGTCTAAGCATTTAAATGTGTAAACAGTAAAACAGAGGCAATATTTAGTTTGAAATGGTGTCTACGTAATTTATAACAGTTCTATATTGAATGTTATATCCGATTATAATTAGATTTTAAATCGATGAAACGTTTCAGTTGTTTTGCTTCATCCCCTTATTATATGTACAGTTTGGTAAGAGAATATATAGGGGTTGTTGCATGTGAGTTTCCACAGGCTGTTTGAGTAAACTTTGCCTATATGAATTGAATAATATGGATATCACGTCGATTTTGTTGTACATCCTAAAGCTCTTCCTGATGCTAACTTTTTGCCGTCAAAAAAATATTGAAACACGAAAGCAATCTACTTTTGTATATTATGTTCTTTAATGTACTGTGAAATTATTTTTTAAAGCTACAAAAATGTATTCCATTAAATAATTACATTATAATAATATACGTTATGATAAAAGAAAACGTTTTTAATATATGTTTTGTGGGTAATTAAGTTTGTTCGTTGCATATTTTCGTTTCCTGTCATCATAATCCATGTGCTTTTTCTGCTGCTACCGCCTTATTCTTGTGCCATACAATAAGATTGATGTGTACCCGATGTTACCCCTCCAGAAAAAATTTTATCTTATGCACGAGGGTGACTCCACTTTTGCCTTTTTATATTAAATCCCACTTGAAATCGAAAAATCTCTTTCTCAACATTTTTTCATCTGCATTAATTTTTTTTCGCCTTTTTATAATTAAGAATTGCAGGATATTTTTATTTGCAAATACAGTTTTGGAAGCTGTTTCTATATATTCTGTGTACGTATAGAATTATTGAGATGAATTGTGGGGGTGTAAAGAAGCGATAAAAGTATAGTGTGTAAATCACATCGGGTTGTATTATGGTTGGGGATGTTTTAGGCCACGTGTTATACATTTTCCGAAATGCACCACTGAATCCCATCGAGTTTTGTAAATGAATTTAAACTGAATGTATATCCGGGTTGTTCTCTCCATTGTCCATCCGTGTATAAATTGACACACTTGGCTTGTTAGTGGTTTTCTATTCTAGGATATTATGTGGTATGATAGACATGAAGAACACCCGAAACTGTCATACACCACATATACGATCAATATAATAATACTTATGCAAGTTTTTAGGCTGTCTTCATATATTTGATTGATGGCTGTTTGTATACGAGAAGGGTAGATATTTCATTTAACAATTTTCAGTTCATCTAAATCTCAATTTCAAATGTTGTTTCATAAAATAATATGTTATTATTTATTTAAACGTCGTTATTTTTCCAGTCGTGCACTTTATTTCGTCAAAAAATTATGCATATTTTGTTGAAAATGATAAGTAATACATAATTCAAAAGCACAGTACTAATAAAAATATGTTATTACTTGTTTTCTTTTGATGTGCTCAAGAAAATTGTATATTTATTCTGTCTTTTGAAAATATTCTGGTTTTTAACCTTCCAGAATGCATTTCAAAATTCACAATTTATTTTAACATTGTTAATATTTTTAATGTTGTTTTTGGGTAGAAAAAACTTGATTTTATTTTGAAAAGTTTTATTTCAAACATTGACCGATTAATTTTTCTTTATACAATGTTTATCTTCCACTTTTGGACTAGTTCCAAATGTGATCAGTCCTCTGAACATATATTAGTCGCCAAGTTTGTACAAACGCACAGTATAAATTGTACAAATTTAATTAATAGACCAAGCTTATTTTAGCATTGTCAACATATTTGTTATTCGAATACAAACGGCTATATTTATTTGTACGTAAATATTAAAGCCTTTTTTTAAGCACAATTGCACGGATGATTTACAATCTATTTTTACTCTACTTTTACTCTTTTTCCTTTCTTTTGCCCGTGTCACAAATTTAATTAATTTCCACACACATACAAACAGAAAAGTCACAAACAATTATAAATGATTCGCTTAGGGAGTTGTCTAGCCTGTCAATCATTGTGTAAATTACATAGTACATGTGGTTTTCCTGCTTATTTTCTCTATTTTCTAATAATTTAAACTGATTGAAGTTTACATACACACATGCCTATGTTTAATTTGCCCTCTGGTCATCTTCTTTGGCTTTTAAATTAATTTGAAGCTATTCAATAACTGGACGTAATTACATCTTTTCATATAAATGAGAATCTCTTTTAACTGGAAATATATTTTTTCTAAAAATCTAATCATAATATTAAATTTAATTCATTAAATGGGATTGTCGTATACAGTTTTCCGTTTATGGTATACGAATTACGTGGAGTGCTAATAGTAGGTGCATTATAATAAAGCTATTAGTTGTTAAAAGGCGTTTTATGTAAACACGTACAACATTTGCATCTTAAAATATACAAATAATACCAATATACCTGTTTACGGCATTAACTTTCTACACTTTTAAAATCATAAAAATGCCTGGCATTATTAAAGCAGTCATTTTATTATTATTTTTTTATAATACCCATTTATCCAATCATGCAAGAATATATCGTTAATTAACATAATTGAGTTTATTTAATCATAAAATCATAATGATTGAACAACAATTTTGTATTATAATATATGTATGTGAATTTTATTTTAATCGAGAAACAAATTTCTTTAAAGCACTAGTTGAAGTGGCTCGAAATGTATAAATTTTTTTTATTATTCTTTGCATTTGCAACAACCAACTGATAAGGTAAATTAGCCTTTGAAATTAGTCTGCATGTGCTGTTTAAGCCGGTTTTGTTGTTTGCAATCTTTTCCTGTCACATCGGATTGTCTGCTTGACAAATGATACAACATTTTGGATTTTAAGTGCATAAATGCCACATAAACCACCTACTTAACACAATGCTTTTTTTAAATAGACGTTATAGGAAATGGATGAGGAGTAGATATGATGGAAGGGATTTTGATGAACTGTCTCTGACAGATAAATTTGCTGAATTGTATATAAAGAGATCTCAAAGTTATATTTTCGTATATCTTTATGACTATGGCCTTTTTTCATATATTTCAAATTGATAAAATGCTGTTGGCCGATTTATATAAATGTTCCTTTTGGAAATTGCGTTTATTTTATCAAATATGCACAAGGAATCTCATTTATAATAAATCTTTTGTTGTTGTTGTGCAAAATGGATAGAATAAACTGGGTTTATTTGAATATTGCAAAAGCAACTGTTATAACGTATATAGAAATGTATCTATGCAATTATCACAACCACACCAAAAGATTTAAAATTTCATGTTAAAGTACAATTTCCATTTTGCACAACAAAGAGTGTAGGTAGTTTATTTTTTAAATTTATATTCAAACTTGATGGTATAATAATTTTGTTTAAAAATTTTCAAGAGCAATAACAATCTATACCTATATACGTATATGTAATGTGATTTTCTTTATTTCAACAAAAATTCCCCAGATAATACATTATAATTTAAATTTTATGTTAACTTATGAATTTTAAATAAGTTTAGCCCACATATTTTGATATGTTTCGCTTTATTTGAACCAAGTTTATGACAGTTTTGTATGACAAAGTCTTGATAATATTGCTTTTGTCAGCCAAATTAGTACCAGTTGACCAACAAAAATCAATATTTTAACTTAATCGAAAATAAAACCATACAATATAGTTTAAACTGTTGTATTTATGCAAGAAATTTTAATTATTCATTGCGAAATGCAATTTTATTTCTACATCCGAATGTAAGACACATGCATATCAAAATAAAAATAAAACTTTAACATAGAATTCAACGTCTAAATAGCGGAGAAATGCAGGTGCATGTAAATAACCTGACTTCTATACTACTAAAATTGTTAAAAGGGGCAAAATGTTTATGTAAATGCCTCTTTAAATTACAAATGACACGCGGAAAACTTTTTGATTATGCTAACGAATGTTAATTATAACATTTTCTACACGTTCATCAATTATTCTTAGTTGATATGTAGGTATACATACATATATTAAGTAAATCAAATCTTTAAATTAATTACTTGCAGGTGCTTATTAAATCTGATGTTAAAGTGAAAAAGAAAAGAATGAAAGACATTTAATTAAATTTCAAGTTTCATGATCGTTGACACAAAAATCAGTCTTTTTTCATACGGAAAAAAGACTCACCAACATCAATCTGACCACAAAATCATCATGTATCACATGCTATATCGGTAAACGATGATTTTTATTTCTGATTGCTTTCGGTTTACTTCATTCAAGTAGCAAAAAGGGTTTCACATATTCGTTTATAAGATGGGGTGTCGAGATGCGGGCCACGCCAACAAATCAACCCTTATACTTCGTTCTTCTTTTATCTATTTCTTTGAAGCAATGAACTGTTTCCTCGGAAAAGAGGGTAGATGATGATGATAGGTGTGGGGGGTGGGTGCGGGTTATAAGTCGTTATTTCCGATCACGTTTCAGGCATCGACCTGAAAGTCCAGTCTTTCAGCACACACAGCTGGTCAATTGCAGATAACAAATGACGATGTCCATGTTAACCTGATAAGAATAGCAACAAACCGCCATGTGGTATACACGACATTATTTTCTTTCTACCCCTCTGATGACCAGCCCTTTCCTAGTTGTCTGAAATTCTAACTCTGTATAGGAATTGTGGTGGATGGTGGTGAGTTTCGTAACTCCCAAACAGTCGCATTTATTGGTAAACTTTCTCAATGTTTTCTTTTTGAGTTTAATGTAAGTGAATGTTGGATATAGATAGAGACAGTGGTGGGATCTCATATGGGTTTCACCCAACAAAGTGGATTAGGACAAAGAATGATGGTTGTGCAGTTTTTCATATATTTTTTTTTGTCTTGAAATTTATTTCATATTCAAAGACGGAACTTTTTACCAGTTTGAGCTTTATTGCTTTCCAATACTTATATTTAAGTTGAATGATAGTCCTAATGTATTATTATTATTATTATTTATAAATTGGTTACGGTTTATGGTCTTCAATTATTGCGTTTAATGATGTGTAAATAAATCAAAAAAAAAAACAAATATCAATAATAATGTTCCGTTTTATTACACGAATATTTCGGTTTTATTAGTATAAATTGTAATTAAAACGATAGAATTTTATATTGATAATCGTATTACAAAATTTTATATTTGATATCAAAAAAATAATAATAATATGTGTCTAATTTGAACCGACAAAGCAGTCACATGTATATACTTTGAAAAATTCCCTTCACATCGTACATGATTTAACAATAGCCTGTAATAAGCACAAAATAATGGTTATTGTTACCACATGTAACACTATCACAGACAAGAGATAAAAAGATTGTTTCCAATATGCGGGTCATTATGCACCATATATGGCTAATAGTGTGGTAAATGGTATGCTCTTTTAAGAGTTTACGGTGCCGAATTCGCAATACGGTCTTTTTACATATTTTCAACATCTAATTGACTAGAAAAATTGAACGCATTAAAAAAAGTTCATGTTTGAGCTGAGATATCGTTTATACTTTTATATGCTTTGGTTTTTCCACAACTGATCATTTTATTTATATGATTCCAACATGGTCCATTGAAACTAAAAAGGATATGGAAGGAATTGAAAAAAAATAGGGAACCACACACATCAGCTAAAATAAATCGATTCAATTGAATGTATGGGTGGATGGCTATAGAAAAGTGTTTGTTTTAAGATTTTCCACTAAAAGTTAATTGTGTTATTTATGAAACAATAAACATAGATTTATTGTTGCAATTATTTGAACAGTAAATTGGAATTTTATAGTTTTTCCGGGATAGCAATTAAATTCGGTACATTGTA
>SSSI01001994.1:6086-42706 GCA_004796505.1 Oryzaephilus surinamensis
ATGACTGGGGATGTATAAATCATAGTTGTGGGTGCAGTTCTAAAAGGAAGAAACTTGCCCATTGTTTCGATTTGCTTGTTATTTTCCTAAAATGTTAGTTATTTACAAAGATATTTGCAAATTATGTTAATTATATCAAGATAGTTGCTTGAAATTTTTAATTTCCAACAAATGTAAACTTCTTGTGTAGATTTACGCGCCCTCTACATTAACAACACTTGAGGATTTTTAATAAATAATCTATGTATATGATAGCAGTTTACAAAAATTATGAATTTTTTTTGCCAAATTTTATATCTAAATAGTTTTTATTATGTATTATATTTTGTTTAGGTCTGTTGTTACAAACTGAAGTATTTTTTTAATTAATGGAAAATTTCATATATCATCATAAAACTCTCAAGTAATTTCTTTATTTACCATTGGTGGCATTTTGGTAGTTTCACATTCTCCCAACAAGACGAATGCAAGAGGTTTAAAAATATGTATTAAATACACAAAATTTTTTGACTTCCAAATTTTGACAATTTTAATTGCAAATTGTGCACAAAATCGAATCAACACATTTTCCTATATACATATATTTAAAAGAAAATAACTAATTTGAATAAAACTTAATACATTAAAAAAGAAAAAACATGCAACATGTACATATACGTAAATACAATATTATATGTATAATTGTAGCCTTAAGGATTTCTGCATATGATATACAGATAGATGTAATACGATGATGTACTATATACGCGATGTGGTAAATATTTAATATGCTTCAAGCTATTTTCGTACGCGATGTATGTGCAAATGATGCGATAGATACATTTATACGGTAACTCGTGTGTGAAAAGAAAACGTGTTTTTTCTAAACACATACAGGACCATCGCCATATTACGAGCTCTTACCAAGAACCTCGACACCCTGACGATCGTAGGTACACCTAACAAACATTGGAGTTTGATTTTTATTTATATGTGTGTGTTTTATTCAGTCAGCAGTTGGTGTGTATGAGTAATCCCTCATTCTGCCGTGACTTGTTGGGGGGCTAAACCGCCACAGAGTGGTGTGTGTGGCACCCTAACGCGATTCGGCCGAGTGTGTTGTATTTTTTTTTTGGCGATGGTGGTGGGTGAATTGGTTTATGTCACGGAATCATTCATGTTATCGCGGCTGCTAGTCTGTTCCGTCCTATAACAGATGTTACAACTAATAACATTTCTGAAATAATACTGACTGAATTTTAATATACAACCAATCGCGCATATACCATAGGTTTTTTCTGGGAACCTCTCATATTAAGTTTTATACGAATATATATATATATATATATATATTTTGGATCATATTGAAACAAAAATTTGACGTATACACCAACACCATCGCATATTTTTAATATATATAACAACCCCAAAATGAAATGAGCTTATAAAGCAGTTTTGTGATTCTTAAGACCGAAAATAGCAACCTCTGTCATTTGAATTTTTATGTCTCAGTTAGGACCTGTCAATTTATATGATCCTAACAATATATATCTATGAACGAGTCTATATTACAACTTTTGCAGAATTTAATTTATTGCGTTTTTTATTAGGGAAAACGGCCCTTTTAAGTTTTTTTTGCGAATGTCGTATGTATTCCACAAAATTGAGTTAAAAAAAAGTATTTGAAAATAATGAATTACAATTACATTTACTTTGATTCAAAATTAACTACTCCTATTGAATAAAATTTTTGAAAAAATAAATTTATACTAAATTCAGAATAAAGTGAGCGAGTAGGTACTAAGCAATATTTCAAATTTTGAGACACTAAAGACTAAAGGCAATAAAACAAGTCTATTTATATGAATTCATATAACTATAAAGAGAAACAGATTTCGAGTACCAAAATAAGTACATATTTCTGCAGTATTTATATATGTACTATACGAGTATGTTATATATTTTACGTATAAGTAAGTTTCAGACTTCAGAGTAATATTCATAAACGAAGTTGTTTTTATCTGTTTAATTACGATTTGAAAGTCTTTTAACATGACTATATAGGTAAATATTAATTAGAGTATAAAATGATGGAATCATTTATTTATTTCAAAATTAAAATTAAGTTTTACTTTTTCACAGATATAAAAATTTCAAAATCTCTCAAAATTATAAATAAGTATTGTTCCAACAACTTATTTAAAATAATAAATATTTTAATTTTGATGGACTTTAACAATACATATATAATTATACGAGTATACATATACTCGTATATCTTTGACATTAAATTATTAAATGGCATTTTAATAAAGTTGAATAGATTTTAAAATACTGAAAAATTAATTCATACTTTTTACGATCAGACCATCATAGTAATCCATTTATCAATTAAGGTAGGAAAAAATTAATGTTACGAAATATAAAATAAGTATTATTGAGAAGAAGAAATGAATTATTGATTTTCTAAAAACATCATAATTTTTCACTAAAACATTATAAAGTGTAAAAAGTCCACATTATAAAGTGGAAAACTCTAAACAATTTTAAAAAGTATATAAATTAAAATAAATGAAAATTTATTATTCGGAGTGAAACAATTTCTGCCAACTCTAGTTATTGTTAATGGCCACAACTTATCCATATAATAATATATAAAAACAGTGAACAATGTTGGAGCCCACAAGACATAATACAGATTAATGTGGATTTATACGGCATAAGTTAGTTTAGGTGAAGCATATAGCATGGTATTGAGTACTTCCGTAAAGTAAGTGTTTCGTAATTGTGGTCGGCTGAAGCGTGAATATGATTTTCAGAAGGCCTTATATTATACAATATACTGTATAATATATTTTGTTTGGGTCAAGCTCAGAAAGTATTGATCATGGTTTACTATTATACCAGAGTGGATATAAAGGCAACAAAATTGTTTGTTTTAGTTTCATGTTTAGGCCACTGTGCACATAAAAGGCATTTTTTCCATTTCTTACAAACGTCACCTATGGCGAGGTCAAAAAAAGCCATGCCTTTCAGTGCATAATTTCACAAAAACATTCCACTGGTGGTAGTGAAAAAACGCGCCCTCTATGTATGAGCTTTGTACAATATATATTATATTATTTTATATATTATACGCTTAGTTGGTGGCGTGTATTTTTTTTAGAATTCCACACCTACACATTAATGTTAAATATAACAGAAAAAAATTATAGTCATACTATTAGAATCGACAAAGTTCACAAGAATTTAATTTGAATGACCTCACCAAAATGTAATATTCGAAATTATTGTAATAAATGCTAGATTTCATCCTCTGTGTATGCATTTTAAAAAGATTAAATTTGAAAATATGTGAATATTGCAACCAGCAACGGTATTAATTTACAACATGGAAAGTAGCGACTTGAATGAAAATTTTCAATTCCATAGAGAAAAGCGAATTGTAGTTCTTTATCGATTTATCAAAAATAATATATTACTTATAATAAAGAATAAATTTGTATAAATTTTTTGTTCAATATGCATATAAAATCATAAATAAAGCATTATTGCATATTAAAGCTATTTTTAATAAATAAAAAACATTAATAAAATTTTATTTAAATGCATATCAAACTATAAATTATTTAATTTTACGAATAAATAAACTTAAACCATTTGTGTGTATAAAATATAATAAATTTGAATTTTATGTACTGGTAAAATATTGTACAAAAGAATATGAAAATGAATTCAAGTTTGTAAAACAAGTAAATAAGATTTTATAATAAACATATTGTTATATTATTGACAAAGTTTTATTTTACGTTAATTTAAAATATTCTTATGTGACACACACACATATATATACATATGTTTGTAAGAAAAAACTTTTTATTGTACATCACCAGCATAACATCAAAAGAACTGAAAGATCTGTAAGTGGGTACTCTAACCACTCTAAGCGAGAGTCTGGCAATTGGCTCGACTTTCAAATATAAGGTAACATACGTAGTTATATATATATGTATTATATATTCTTTCTTTTTAAAGTAAATCTGCATTCTCTTCAAGTACAAACTTTAAATTTCATGTAACCTACATATATATACGTGTACGGGCATGCATAGAAATGGATAAAACATATAAACGACGAGGTACATACATTTCCCAGATGATGTCTTTGTATGCAATTTCTTTAGTTTTCTTTTTTCCGCCTTGCAGTTATATCCAATTGTAATATTAAAGCCGAAAACAACACGTTTTATATGTATATTTTTAAAATTATAATCAATAATACATACATTAGACAAAATTTATTTAATTGCGAAATAATGTTGATGTTTGAGAACTGTTTAATTTCAAGTGAAAATAAAATAAATGAAATAATGCAGTACGCTACTGTTCTGTGAACAAATTTTCGTGCTTGGTTGCGAACATGTTGGTACGTGCTTTAAAATTTCATTTAATTCAGTTGACAGTTCGAATTTAATAAGTGCAACAAATTTCCACACTAGATTTTCCTACACTTTGTATTTCTTTTTAATGCCAAACATGGTATAAGAAAAACAAAAAAAAAACGCTTTTCTTTATAACGAGACAAAAAAGAGGAAAACTTTTTTTATTAAAACATTGTTATATATTATGTCGTTCAGTAGGTATATTATTATATTCATTTATTAATGAAAATAAGTCATCTGATGTTGAACAAGACAAAACATTTATTGTGTAATAGTTTTTGAAAAGGAAAATCTGTGCCTTTTTTTCTCTTCTCTCTGATGATGATGAAATAATGCTGAAAACAAATTATTGAACATAAAATCGGTATTTTACATAAAGAACCCTCTATTTGTGTAAGGAAATTTGTAAGCGCTGTAATTTTCTTAAAATTAATGTATTAATTTGAAACTTGCTTTGTGATCCCTTAATTATAACACACAGTGATGCGAAAATTTTGGTAAAACCTTATAAATTGGAAAACATAAAACTTTACAGTGGGAAAAAACACAGTCTTTTATTATCTCTAACTTTTGCATTAGTTAAACGTTATTAAACCCTTTTATGTATTAATAATAGAAATTAATTAATAATTTTATATTAAAAAAACGTGTATCTTAAAAACTTAATAATTTTACAAAATATATGACTTTTAATACCGTAATGAAGTGTGAAATTACAATATTATGCAATTATAAAGTCATTAATTAGTTTATAATTCTCAGAAGCTTTCTGGCGGTTTTTCTTTTAAAAGAAAAAATAATTAATCACGTCATTTTTTCTTAAATACGACATTTTCAATTTAAATATTTGTCTAATTTATATTGATTAGTATTAACAACAGCTAGAATAGTTTATTGAAAAATGCTAATTTTATATATTTTATACGAAAACAATTTATTCACAAAAGAAATAAATATTCTATGTTGGTTCATTATAAAATAATGTAAACAAATATCTAGACCTTCTAGTCGTATTATAATGTATTATAAGCTGTACGATTAAGAAATACTCGAAGCTATATGGAACGATCCATAAATAAACAGTCTTTTGCAATATATTACAATATAATGTAAACTATAAGTTTATTTATATTGATGTACAAAAAAAATAGACTGGATCAAAAATTAATTGTCTAACAACATATTTTCTAGTCAGATTTGTTTAGTTTTTAATAATTTACAAACTCATTCGAATAATATCAATGTTATGTTCTTGTATTAAATAAAGTTTATTTTCAGTAAATAATTTACACTGTTGTTTATATTCAATTGTAAATTTACATATACCTACATGAAAATGATAATATTATTATTAATACAATTGAGATAATTTCAATGTAAATAAAATAGCAGTAATTGATATTAAACAGAACTGATGATCAAATATACAACAATATAATACCATATGTTTAATTTTCAAAACAGTAAATTGAATATTGCAAATTTTACAATAAATAAAGAATAAGTGATGTAATAAAGTTTTTTAGTCAACTAATAGTTTATTAGAACAATATTTTACTGTGAAATAAACTTCCCATTGGGGTAAATATAAAGTTTTATTGAATGAGATTTTCCAGAGATGAGCAATGTCTACGCTAAAGCTAACCGTAATTTAAATAGAAATTCACGCAAGCAAATACCGAAATCTCGTTGAAAATCTAAAACCCAAATAAAGGAATTTACGCAAAGCTTTCCATTTAATATCATTAAATGTATATAACGCAACCGGCAACATATAATTACACGTATTAAGATTAAGAATAAAATATTCAAACCTGTTTCTTGTTCCTCCTCTTCACCGGGCAACAAAGTCTGTCCCATAATAACAATACCATGAATTGTTACCGCAAAAATTAGCACAAATCGACTGAAATACATTTTGCTACACTTAGTTTTAACACTTTTTTAACACTAGAAATTTTCACATTCATAAAACCAAATTATAATAACGGAAAGTCTCTATTTATAGGTACCTAAACAAACAATGTTTTTCATATTGGGAAAATTTTTTTGAAAAACGCACCAAAATTTCTGAACGTTGAATTCACGTACGTTGTTCGCCAAACGCGTTCCAGTTAATTCACCCCTTATGATAACGGAGCATGTACTGACGCCAAACATTCTCCAATTTTAAGGGAGGAAACCCCCAGGCCGGAAAATCTCGGAACATAGCGAATTGCACCGAACAATGTCCGATCTCACCTGGTTTTCCACTTTAATCATCAATTTTACTATACTAAATAGTGATATGTGGCTACTAACTAAGCTGAAAATTCAAGTGAAAACTTTTGCGTCAACAGAATATGATGAGAAAATGTTTCATTTTCGTATAATATGCGCATCCATCCAGTCTACGTATATTTAATCAGGAAATCATATTCGAACAAACCTAAATTTAGAATCTTTAAATGGATTTCAGTGCACACACATCTATTTTTCACGATTAATTTGTTTCTTTTTGACTCAAGGAAGAAGCAACTGATGCTCTCTCTGATTTCGTTTTTCAGTTCAGTTTGCTGATTTACGATTTGGAATGAATTTAGTATCTAAACTGAAATTGATGACGTTATTCAACTGAAAATCGAACAATTTTCCTTAAGTATTACTAATCGTTCATAAACAACTCGGAAAAATATTTTCTGGTCTAAATACGTCAAAATTTCGTCTGTGGAAGACGCGATTTTGACATAAATTTTTTTTTGGCACTTTTTTTACACACCAATTTATAACAGATGCTTTTACCGTTTATTTTAAATGAAATTGAAGGGCTTTCTATTTTATTACAACATCAGTAATACGTATTATCAGTTTTGTAAAATATTTTATTTAAAGATTTCTTATACATGTAAGGTACGATTGGCGTATAAAATTTTATGGAAGTAATAAGTAAGTTACCATAAAGGGATGTAAATGGTGAAATTTCATTATAAAAAGGCACTTTACGTATGTCTATTTTAACGACGATTCTAAAGTACATGGGAATAATCTTAAGGAAACTGGGGTATACAGTATAGCTTCATAACTTTATATGATTTTTCTTAAATAATGTTATAAAAAATTTTTACCCGCATAAGTTTTTCAATTAGACCTTGTTTTTTATAATAATTGACTCTTCTGGATGAAATTAAAAATGATGAAATAATAAACTCGGGTGGGTGAATAATATAAACTGTGTATAGTTGGTTAATTGTTATATGCGCGACTCATAAATGGTGTGCAAGAGTGGAAAACGGGGAGGGCTATTAATAGTGAAGGGGTGTTGTAAAAGTGGGTAGTATGTGGGTCACATGAATGTAATGTAATTTGTTAATGTCGTGTTTTACATGGTAATATTAAGAGAGTGAGTAGGACAAGAACAACGTTCAATCAAGTGTGGGGCTTTTTGCCAACTTACTACCAGATCTGCCAGATGTTTATATGTTACATGGTGCTGCTGCTCCAAGTGTACATATATTCGTACACCAAAAGGCAAAAACCGTGTCTTTACATTGGCATTTAGACGACACACAACTGAAAAACATCAATCGCTCTCTTACCAACTTGAACTATAATCTGTCCGCTATATACTTGCCTCTCGAGCAATAAAACTAAAAAATGATTTATTGCTTTCTACCAACCAATAGATGAATCGGCAAAATGTTGCAGCAAATACATATTGTCTAATTTGTCAAATTAGTTTAGGGCTGATATAATTTCTTATTTGGGGGTCCCCTCCCCAAAAGTTCCCTATTCAATTCTAAGAAATTTTTTCGAAATTGTGCACTTAGCCCGCCTGGTAACTCCTTAAATATGCCTATCCCATTTTTCACAAAATTTAATCCATACATTCTATCTTTTTCAATTTATAATTGTGACATTTACAATCAGAGCGGCAAGTATACAGAGGACAGACAGACTTTAGTTTGAAATTTTTATTCAAACAAACTGTGGAACAATTTCCTGTGTGCTTAAAAATAATTTTTAAAATTCATTTGGTGAATAAAATACTTTCCGTACTTATATATTGGTTTCTTATTTTGTTGTGATGAAAATTGGATTAGCACCAAATCGGATTAAAAACGCTATTTTCAAACAAAATTTCGAAATAAGATCAGTAAATAATGAAAAAGTAAAAATAGAGTACTTATATTTTTTAATTTGAAAGCTTCAAACTTGAAATTGTAAAATATGAGCTAAAAAATAATTCGACCCAATTCTTTACCTAGCTAAAAACACTTTAACATTTTAATTAAAATAACTAAAGCACCAAGAGTTATTATACACACGTTGTTCTACAGCACAGATTTACCTGAAATAACGTAAAACAATTCTGTAGCAAGCTATTATATGGCTTTAGTTATTAGTTTTTTAATGAAGTCTTTAAATACGCCTGTATTTTTAAACATGATGTTTAAAAATGCTTGTTTAAAGACAAAAAGAATTATTCCCCACAGATTTGCAAACTGTCACGTTATGCAGGATTGAATGCGAATGAAAAAATAATATTAATAATGAGAAAAAGCCTTGTAAAAGATTTAAATTTCGTGATGATAAGAAAAACAATATACATATATTCATGGTCAACACATGTTTAATTGAAATAATAAGTGACAAAATGGGGTGTTGGCGTTTAATCGATATTTGAATAGATTTTATCTTAAATAATATCATTTATGTATATGTTTGTTTAACATGGCAAATGTTCGAATCTAGGGTGATTAATGACAATTAGATGCAGATACACAATACCTATATAGATATTGTTGGTTATTAAATTATTATACAATGTAAAGCCAAACAAAAACAGAGTTCAATTTCGACCATCGATAAAACAGTTATTTTGTTTTGATCCAACTTTAAAGGCAAATGGTGGTGAGTTTCATCTATTGTTGCAACTTAACTTTCTAGCCAAAATAATTACAAGATAACAATGTAACACTTGGTTCGTGACATGGTTACATCCTCTTATCAGTACCATACATATATATAATATATTTGTATTTTGAATTGTAACTTTGTTTACTAACTTTTCGGAATCATGAATGTAGGTGCGATTATAACGTATTTGTTTCAATTTTCACCAATTCATCTTAGTTTTAAATAGTTTTGGAAAAACAACACTCTCTGTTTTAAAATTCATGAAATTTTCCCTTTTTATTAAACTAGCTTTACATAAATAAAATTTATTTATAACTTGAGCACTGCATGTAGTTTTTTTTTGGTTCCTTAACAACCACTTAAAGGGAAAAAATGAAATTTACGTCCCATTTTACTAGGAAATACTAAGCCATAAGTACGTTAATATTTCCATTTTTCTACTGACAACCACTATTATCCCCATCGTTATATATTTATCGCGCTTTTGTTGACAATTATTGCCAACCCATTCGTTCGTGAATATGAATTATATCATCATATACAGTCCGTTCTCTTATATAATCGATGGACCATCTGTATATTATATTGGCTACTATCCAAGCAAAAACTCATAAACTTCATATATTTGTTAGAACAAATCCTATATACGGAATTAATGGTGGCAACTATGGTATTATTTTAGTAACCCGAAAACCGCATTTTTAATGGCTCTCTTTCGTTGGTTCAAATCAATCGAATGACTATTTTAATTGATTTTCTATTATATATAGTTGGCAATTATTATTCATTTTGCACTATACAGAAGGTTGTAAAAGCAGTAGAAATCCAAAGTTTGTATCTTTGGACCGATTCTATGGGTCAAAACATTATATTTGACGACTGCCAACTTGTTGAACGTGTCTCACATTCCCTTGAATCAATAAGCATCAATTATACTGGGCTTGAGTTTTGGTCCCAAAACTTAATTCCGATGTTACGGATGGAAAAAAAGTTAATTACATATTTCTGTTGATATACGTACCTACATATACGTATACACAGAAAATGGAAAGTCTGTTAATACATGTTGGTTGTTTATAAGAAACATTATTAATGCCATAATTACATATAAAATTTACACACCTTAAATGGAATAGAGACCCCGTATAATCGATTCTAAAATGGGTTAATTGACACCGGTACCCTTATGCCGCAACAAACAGAATATTGTATGTTCTTGCGGTTTTAAACTATTGATATTTATAAATAATTAATATAAATGTATGCCCTCTATACATATACATATATGTATACCTTGAGTGGTCAAACTGGAACTATACAAAATGAGTATGTTTGTAATTTGTATAAATTTTATCAGGGTTGGTTAATCCCCAACTAACTACAGATCCTTTACCATTTTAGTACAAGTGTACGTAGATGTGTTTTAAACAACATTTTCCTCGATGGTAGTGGTAATTGCATTTCATGAGGGAAAATCGTTGGTTGTTCAATGTTACATGCAATACTATATAACATATATGTATAAAGAGAAATAATTAATACCAATTTATTTACTATAGAATGAGCTTTACTTTGATCTTTGTCAGCTT
This sequence comes from Oryzaephilus surinamensis, assembly GCA_004796505.1. Lineage (NCBI taxonomy): Eukaryota > Metazoa > Arthropoda > Insecta > Coleoptera > Silvanidae > Oryzaephilus > Oryzaephilus surinamensis. The sequence goes on from SSSI01001994.1 coordinate 16,993, forward strand.
CCACATCTAAATTAAAATAGTTTAGGTATATAGTATATATCACTTTAATATAAATTAAAAATAAATTCATCAAAGCTATACTGGGGTTAAATGTTTCTAATTTGGAGGGCTTTTTCTTTTTTTGAAATAAAAACTGTTGGTGTGGTCTTTTCACGGAAAAGTCACTGTATATAAAATTAATTAGAGGGAAATGTAATACATTTCTTCTGATTCCGAATTGTTATTTCCGAAGGATGTTCAAACAAAACCAGGTTTTTAGCAAGTAATTTTAAAATATTGCTGTATGGTAAAATTTAAGAAACTATTTATTAAAGAACAAAAAAATTAATGCATTGTTCCATTGTCAATATTTAATTTAAATATGAAAATCTCTGAATAAAGTATTTGTAAACGAACTACTCAAGTTACGTTTCCATTAGTATTGTTTAAATAAGAACACTTGAATTTAACACTTTTTTTCCAAACAATATGTGGTACAATATATGTATATATCAAATTTAGGTAAAAGGGCAATATATACGGTACAATAAAAAATGGGTAAAGACATGCAAAACAATATGACTTTTGGGTGAGTGAGTCACAAAATGTCGTCATCGTTCAACACTCATGAAATATTCTAATAAAATTAGTCACGATGGTACAATAAATAGCATAATTAAATATAGGGTACTACAACAACATAAACTACCTACCCAGCTGTATAAATTCTCGTGAAAATTTCATGTGAGCAAAAGAAGGGCGAATGGTTTGATTCACGTAAAATGTATATTCATTCAATTTATAAAATAAAGTGATGTGGGAGCAGTTTTGTTTGTTTATTATTTAAAGGCCCTGTCAGGAGATGAAAATCGATTTTTTTTTTCTTACATATTATTAAAATACAGATTTATTTGTACGCGTTATATGAACTATTTTTCAAATTTTTTCAATATTAAATCTACAAAAGCAACTTAAAGATTTTGCTATGACGTCATCGTAGTCCTAGACAAACGAAAAGTATGTGAATAATTAAGATTTTTCTTTATATTGCAAAACATACTGTAGATATCAAAATGAAATTTTGCACAAAAATATAGTTTATTATTACACATCTTCTTGTAAGATTTTGAAAAAATTGGCCACCCCCTTCTACTAGTTTTTAATCTATTCTACTTTTAATTTTGCCACATTCAATAGGCTCATTTGATAGATAATTTAAGTAGGAATCTTTTATGTCCCTTGACATTTTTTGTTTAAATGTACAGTTTTCGAGAAAAATTCAAAAAACTACGGACAACGTTGGACTACGGTGACGTCACGCACTGTGCGGCGCGACATTTGTTTCCGAAAAATAACCACTAATTTCCAAAAAATTCCTAAAATGACTTCAGCATAACGTTTTTATACACTTAATAGTAACTTATATTGGGTTTTCAAAATTTGCGTTATTTCCTGACAGGGCCTTTAAGACTGCATTAAAAAAAACAACGTTATTTTAAAAAGGGAACATTTGCAGATAATCTTTGCACTATGAATTTTAACTATCAAAAGTTTAGCAATAAAGTTGTAGTTTTTTAATGAAATTATAATGTTCGAGTGTAAAGATGATGAGGATTTTTCCTTTTAAGATAATTCAAACATAAGTACACTATACAGTAACATATATTCGACGAGAGTCTTGTGCACTATTTCACTTTATGACGCCTTTTTATTACTCTTCAGCGTAAACAATTTACGTGAATACACTGTTTCGCAATTTAGTTTAAAAACCTTTTTGCCAATTTTCATTTTAAACTTTTTTTTTCTTTCAATGAACTACATAATATTTTGTGTTTATTATTATATATAATGCAACATATGTAAGCTATCAACGCCCTTAAAAAAGTGGATTATTTCTTGTTAAAAACTTTTCCAAACGTACATTTACTTAACAAGTTTTCCGCTTTTTCAAAATTTCCTAAACATAAACTAATATTTCATATCTCTCAATGGAGCTCAATATTTACGTGAAATAAAACAAATATAAAATATGTATATAAATTTTTTTATTTATATACATACAACAAAAAAAGTATGAATATCAATCCTGCAGGGAAATCTATACGTTTTTTGGTAAATAAACATTAGAATTCTGGCAGCATGCAGAAACCAAGCATAAACAAATTGTATTTAAATATGGTAAATTGGACGTATAATATTTAAAAAGGAATTATTATGTTATTTTTGATTGAATTGACGAAACATGTGTGTACACACATCGATAATACAACATCTAGCAGGAGAACAGCAACTGGTGCACGTTTTGGATTAATAGCTTAAGCCAAGTATTATTATTAACCCAAAATGGTGGGCTGAATGTGGCCCCCTTTTATGTGGCTGCTGATATTGCAGCCAGCAACAACAAAATGCTCTCCTTCCCTCTACAGACATTCGTTTTTCTGCACACTCGAAGATCTTTTCTGGTTCCACAACAACGTTTGTAATTTGAGCCATTTTTCATTATTCAGCCATTCCACCCCTAAACTAAACCGACTTAACTTAATGGTGGGAATACAATGTTTTTCTTTATCATTCCTTCGTCTTCTATTCTCAATATATAAAAATGTTAGTTTGTTAAGTACACACAAAAACAGCACTTCAAATAAAATCTATTCGAAATTAAATCAATAGGTTCTTGCAATGGGCACTAAAGTGCCTTCTTCTCTTCACTTTATTGCATCGTATTTAATTAAATATTATTTTTATTCGTATTCTATGTGATTATTGCACTTAATTAAATGCAGACACACACACACACAAAAGTGTATAATAATATAAAGTATAAATTGATTTTGTGTTTGTTTAATTTTGCGAATGTGTATACATGAACAAATGTGACCCAATCATTCCATTCGATTGACTATTCGATTTAAACTGCTTTAACTTGATGTTTGTTTCAAATTGAAAAAATAAAACACAACCTCAACCAATACAGTATTTTAAAGTTTTCCAATGAATTAAAGTAACAGGCTTTTTTGTCCATTCAAATATGTCAATAAAATGTTTTAAATAGTTTTTGAGTTAAAAGCTCTGCTTGAAAACCGGTTTATGTAAATTGTCATAGTTTTATTAAGTATTTAATAAAAAAAAGTTTCATCAACAACATCCAAAAGCTAATCTTTTCGGCTTGTCGTATTTTATGACAAATGCAAATATTTTGCTATAAAATGTTGATTCCATCATCACAAATGGGACACATATTCTATTTTATGAATAGTTGTTGTTCAAAAAGTGTTATGTATTATTGCAGGTCACTTATGATACATAAATCTTTCTCAAAGCGATCGTAAAGTTTGCAAAAAACAAGCAAAACCTCTTACATAGAAAATAGATGCAGTATTTTATATGCAGAGGATCATCATTAACATTTATCTGAAAAAATATTGAACCGTTTTTGTGGAAAAATAACTGAATCAATTATCAACTGTTTTTGTTTCAAGTTAAGAATTCTTTCTTTACGTATTCTTGCGTATTTCCGAAAAGAGTGCGGATTTTTCATCGCTAATGAATATCTTTAAGGGAAAATTCCCGTTGACAGACTTTTACCGTTACACAAGTAGGATGGGAAAGCGTAAATCATTTTTAGGGAAAATACGTACACAAGTGTTTTATCGCTTATAAAGGTTAGTATGTTGGAAACGACCCCTTTTTAGACCTATTGCTACTTTATTCTTTGTAAGTCTTTTTAAATCTTCCTATACAGTAACGCACTTTCCTATATTATGTTTTGGGGATGAGATGGAGGGAAAGTTTCATCCCACATGCTCTTAAAGTCATCTTAGCCTGTGTTCGACCACTATAAATTAAGATTTTCAATATTGATGGCACTATATAAACGTGTGAAAAATATCTGCCTATAAATGTGGAAAGAAATACAATCTTCATGAATGAAATGTGAGAAAGCGAAGATGGAAAAGTGAACGACACACATCCACACAAACACACACAGAGGAAAATGTGTAATAAATTCTTTTGTGAAAATAGAAAAACAATTTTTGCTGAAATAATCTCTGACAAAGGACATATATACAGAAGTATAAGATTCATGGAAAATAATGTACATTTTTTGTGCTTCGGGAATGTCTTTTTGTACAAAGAGTCTGGTGTTGGTTTACAAGTTTTCTTTTTTATTTTGATTTCTAAGTTCGAGCGTTTTTTCTACCGACGACAAAAAAATTCTGGCCCATTCGATAAACTTGAAAACACATGATTTATAGTTCATTATTTAGGATTTAAAAAAAGAACCTTTTTCACCTAACGCCCTGCATGATTTTGCATGATTTGTCGTTGTGTGTTTAATTTTTTTTGTATTTGTTTTGATATCCGAAAACAAAACGTGAGCGAAGATAAATTAGTAATCGACTAAACAAACATATCAAGCAAATTTTTGTTGATTATATCAGTAATAAATTATGAGAGTGTATAAAATCTAGTACAGATTTATTGTTCAATGATATATGCCCGTAATATAACATTAAAATTAATCACATTACGTTTACCTAGTAAAAAAAAGATAACGAAAACCATTAATACATTGATTTTAATTTGCCAGTTTGATAGTTTTCGATTTTTATTGTATATATTTACACATTGTTGTGTTGTTTGAATTTTCTTGAAAATTAATTTTAGAACGATTTTACCCTTAACAGAAACTCATTTTATTTTATCCCTGTATACATATAATGTGTTGTATATATGAGGGTGTATGCATACAATGACGAACTTAATTAAAGTTTTTGTTTTTGACACTTTGTGCGTAATATACAGCTTCCTCTCAATTTTAGTTTTGTTTACTTTGAACAGCATCCTTTGCGTCTTCAATCCATATTTTTATATCATTCATTAAGCATACCATAATACTTAATTTCCAACAAGAAAATGGGAAATATAAAATGAGCAGAAAATTCTATTTAATTTCCTCAACGCGAAATCTTATCTGGGAATTTCTTATTATATAGTCTATAAGGAAACTTTTGCGCGGTGTTTACAAAATCCCCAGGTAAAATTGCATGTAAAAACACACTTCTAAGAATCACAGTATAATATGTTTAAATAAATGATCTCATTTATAATATGTTGGTATTAAATTGGTTTCCAATATTTCCCAAACTGATAATAACTGACAGAAAAAAAATGAAACTTAAGAAAACTTAGTATCTTGTGGCACGAACTGAGCAATGTATACACATTTTCCGGAGCTCATCTTTGGTGTACTTTTCATTTATAACAGCTGGGGCTGGTAACTTTAATAAATTTCCTAAAGGGGGTTGGGGAGAAGATATAAATTGACAGGAATGTGGAAGGATATATATAATAAGTTCAGTGCATGGCAGTTTATTTTATAAAAACCACAGCTATATTTTAGGTAAAATTTTAAGACAGGTGCATCTTTTTGATCTCCACTATATTCATGCATATATAATCAAGCAAATTGAAATTTTATGAAATATGTTCATGGAAAGACCTACATATGTACAACATGGGATTAAATCAACTGGCTTGCGATAGTTTGTGTAACTGAATTTCAATTTACATTAAATTCTATTTGGCACGTTCCAGATTTGTAGAATTGCTTGAGTACCTTGGAATACCAACAGAATTTCATGTATTTGCCAGTTTCAATTAAATAGATGGAAGTCATTTTTTTCCGCATACAATTTATTTACCAATTTAATTGCAAAACTACAACTATATAGACTACAAAGAGCTTTTTTTCAAACTTTCCACACAACACAAGTTTTGTATTATATTAAGTAAAACGCACTTTCACCCTTCAAGTGAAATTAACTCGATTTTGTACGCTTGAAATAACAAAAAGTTTCCATTTTAGCACTCATAAAAATATAACCGCGTTTAAAAATACACTCAATTTTACAATAATAAAAGTACAAACATTTAAATCGTACTTCTGTGAAATGTGGCAAAGAAGAATGAATTTATGGCCGAGTGTGGTTTAAAATATTCAACGAATAACAGAGAAATGGAACTGTCCAGGGGACCAATTTGACCTAACTTGAACGATACCATTAAAGAACCATTTTAATTAAGTTTTTTTTTTGTGTCCGTTTCAGCTAGATGTTAGTGAATTGATTGTTATCATTTGGTGGAAAACAGTAAAACGTGTTCGACATTTCTAATAGATTGTTATTGAACGAAAAAAAAAAACGTTGCAATAATTATTTTTAGTTTGAAATGATTTTTTAATGGACGAAATTCAACTGTTGAATTATTATTGTAATATCGCATTTTTTCATCTTATAGAGATTAAACATAATTGTTGAATCGTAAAATTATATTGTTTCACTCTTCCCAGTTTGTATAAAAGATGGAAAAAATGGACATAAAAGAAATGGGAAGAAGATTATTCGCATAATTTATTACGCAATTTATTTTATGTTTGTTTCAGTTTTTATGAAAACGTTTAATACTTATTGTTGTATAAATATAAATTTGTAAAAAATTTTAAGACTATGTCGTATTGAGACATGCACTTGAATGATTTTTGACATAAAGGAAATAACTTTAAAGTTTAGCTGACAACATTCACCCCTTCAACAAGAACACAACATGATATATCAAGTGTTCACATCATATTTTATAAACTTTCATTACGCCATCCAAAGTCCAAACTACTTACTTTCACCTCTGTCAATTCATTTATTTGTACGTATTTTGAAAAAAAAATTTCGTAAAATATACAACAAACACTTACATATTTTAAATAAAACAAGAATCCTGTTTAAAGACAATTAATTACCGTTTGGAAAGAAAGTGTCAGACTGATGTGACAAGTAGTTAAAGTTTAGCTTTCAACGCGAAAAACTTTTCTATGCACACATATATATGTATATTTACTCTATTCACTAAAAAGTTTTCAATCGATCGTAGAACGAAAAGGAGGAGTAACTCATTTACAAATTTTATAAAGGAAAATAAAATGTGCGGTTTAGTGCATAAAAGACTTATATGTTGTTTTTTTTTTTTGGCACCCTTTCACATCACTGCAAATATTGTAAAGAGAATATACGTGAAGATATTTTATTATCTGTCGCTTAAATTCATAGTAAAATAACTGAACATTCAAATGTATGAATGTTGGCAAAACCAATGATTGTTCAGCCATCATTTTAACAAAAAAGTTTGATTTATTTTAATGCGATTCACGTCACGTTTTATATGAAATTATCAAGACGAAATAAAGAAAGAAAACATTTTATTTCAACATATGTGTCTTCATGATTGTTGTTCCAATTATCCAAGTTTCTGTTTCAATAAATAGCATTTACGTGTTTCGTGTATTCAATTAACAACGATTTAATTAGGTAGATTTGAACAGAAAAAATAAAATCGCACGAATACAAGTAGGAATAGTTTGCCAATCGATCATTTATGTATGAAATTTAAGAGAATGGTGGAAATAATTAGAAAATGGGACAGGTAGACACCCCGAAAGTGTTTGTACCCCATGGAAGATTTATATAAGTTGAAAAGTTTTTTGAAAGTCATTTAAAGTTAACGTAGTGTCAAGCAAATTAAAATTTAATGTGGTTTTGAGAAGTTTTGCAACAAGGTTTTCACTGCTGTGTTCTTCGGTGGTATAAGAGGATGTAATTGGAAGAGGTGTTGCCTCGAAGGCAAAATGTTATTATGGAAGCAATCTAGTTTAAGCTTATCAATTGCACAATAACTCTTTTGGAATAAAGCGTTTTCGCGAGAGTGTTGAAAATTGGACAACATTAATCATCATTTAATGTATTTGTGCAACAAAATAACTTTATAAACAAAGTGAAACAATTTAAACTGTTTTTTAACTTTTGTGGTAAATACTTTTTATTTTTAATTCAACGCTGATTTTGAAATATTTTCTACAAAATAATGGAAATTGTACCTTCTACTTAGTTGAAACTATTCAAATAAATAATTCTTAATAAACTGAAAAAAGGTTTTTATTATTTAAATCTCTTTCGCTCCAGCTAAAAAAAATGTATAGCTTTCAGTGTAATATTATTTACATCATATATCCTGCTATATGAAAATAAAAAATTTAAATTTAAAAGTAAAAATTTGCTATTATCCAAATAGCTGGAGTTACAACAAAAAAATACGTATATCAGGTTAAAAATTCGATTTTTCAATATTCTTTGAAGTTATATTATTAAGTTTGCTTCCTTCATATTGTTACATCTTACATATATGTAATATGACTTATTTTTTGAAATGGCATATTTATTACAGCCATTCTATTTATTACATGTATAATGTATAATTTTGAAAATTGACTTTTATTTTTATATTTCTACATTAAATTATATGTTCATAAGTTATATATAAGTCTGTACGTTTATTCAAAGATCAAATTGAAGCTTTAAAACATGTTTGAACTAGTTATTTTATTCAATGCAATAAAATTTTCATGTAATTTCAAAATAAAACATCGCCCATAATGTGATAGCTTTACATACCATTTATTATTTTCATCAAAACAAATTACAAATTCCATTATAATAACCATAAAAATGTCATTCGTTTACCAAATTTCATTTAACATAAACATAAAATATGCACCTTAAGTAATCATTTAATATAACATAATTTAACGTTCAATTTTCTTCGAACTTTAACTGAATTATACAGACACAGATCGATTCGGTTTTTGCTGCGTCCAACCAGATGAAAATATTTAAAAATACATATAAGAAATGTACATGAATAGCGAAACTTTGGATACAAAGTAAAAAAGAAGCTACGTTTGATGTTTGTTAACTTTTTTTTAAATCGATGACAGCCAAAAGATGAAAAACAACCGCTTGATGGCTAGTCGGTTTGCGTCTGATATGCTTAAATGTATATACGATGAAATATGGCCCTTTAAAATAAAAAATCATCAACTTTACTTGTTTTAATATCGTTTTAACGGGCAAGTTTTAAGTTTTTTTTATTTTTTACATGACGTGCATTATTTTATGAAAAGTTTACACAGTAGGTAATTAATTTTTTTGTGGTTACACAGTAATCACGTTTGATGCCTTGAGGTGTTTAATAACTCTTTTTAGATGCATGATAATTGAAAAATACACAATTAAGCAAAGAAAGTCATTTAAAATGGAAAAAAAGTTTTGCGCACAAATTTCGTCCTCGTTTATATAAACAATAAAAATGGCCGGCCGTATCGTGTACAGCTGATTTGAATTTTAATACAATTTAATAGGGTTTTTTCTGTGTTGTTAATTAGAGCACATGTAATACAACAATGAAGTCATCAGAGAGGGATGATATCGCGCTTTATAATGACTGTGGAGGGCTGCAACATGTGGTATCAAGGGATTATTGCGAATTTTACCACAGCGTACATTATAACAGCTGAAAAAGGGCTCCAATTTCCCAAAAGTATACCAATTTTTTTACATAAGCCGTTATAATAAGTTTTTTAATGTCTTTTTCATGTATCATAAAAATTAAGATAAAAATAACTGATTCATTGAATTAGTTTTCATTAAATCGGTTGTGCCGTAAATGCAAAAGTCAACAAACTAATTTACTTAATCCAACAACCAGACTTATGTACAAAAACTAAAGCACAAAAAACTTACTTATGTTGTCTGGCTCTTTCCAGCGCTCCTTGCGATTCTGTAAAGCGTGTTTTTCGTATAACGAAACTTAGGTTACAAGATTATGTGGAAAAACGGGAATATTATAAGCCAATTAGTTTCAGCTTTCAGAATCCTCTTAAAACTAAGTATTCCAAAATATTATTAGGCTAAAATAATTAAAATTTCCGCCATTGTTTTTGAAAATTTCGAATATTCCCGCCATTTGATCCCTCTATTAAATGAACAAAGCGCAGTTGAACAACAAATTGCTAGATTAAATAGTTGCCCCCCAGGTAACAATAATCAGAAATTTAAAAAAGCTTACAAAAGTGCTTGCTGTGTGTTGTAAAAGAAATCAACAAAAAGACCAGATCAGAAGGAGTTTGAGAAAACTAACTTTATGTTAAATCCTGGTATCAGGAAGAGGAGGATGGCTGTGTGAGCACACTTGGAACATCACTGGGGTATCATCAGCCTTTGGCCCGCATTTATATCGACATACACAAAGCAGCCATTTAGTTTAAGTAAAAACTTGTGAGCCCCTTTATCGTTTGTATAATGTACACATATAAATTGGATAAATAACGTTCCAATTCAGGATGCGAGCACACGTTATAAAGTGGGTCAAGGGAAATGTAACGCGATTTATCTTGAAAAAGAAGTGTATCTCGAAGGTGTGCTTAAAATCTATTAGGATAATGAGAGGAATTTTGTAAATTTAAAGCAGATGTTTAACAATATATGGCCCCTTTTGCCGATATGGGAGCGAATCAATGAGGAACGATTGTTCGTTTGTTGTTTGCAAACTTCTGCCACCGCATTTCACCCCACAACCAACCCTCTCCTGTTGTGTAGATTTTAGACGAGAGCTGCTGGATTTGTTTGCGCTAATGTAATTAAATATAAAACCAAAATAAGCGAACAGTGTATATATTTATTGGAAATTGATTTATTTTATTTGTTTTGTGAAAAGGGTAGAAATGTTTTCAGTGTAAGGAAAGTAAATCGGATGGTTGATGGTTCGTTAAACAACAAAATTATGAGTTTTACTGGCAGCGGTATATTAATCGTTTTCGTTTTTTTCTCCTTTTTATGGAAGTTTGTTAACTATAACGTGTAATTTGAAATTGGACAAATTCACAAAGAAAATATAACTTTTACTTTCATTAAAACCACCTTTTGAAATATTAACATATTATTTATTATCTTTGAGGCATTACGAATAAGGGAGATTTAAATTTAAATATATAATTAGCATTTTAATCTTTTGAGGAGTGCTTTGTTAATCGCAGCAAGTTTTTCTTTCAAGCTTCGCAATTTGAATACGTCGTGAGTGGTTTTTTAAAAAACGTGAATATCGATGATACACATCTAATATCATAAAAATACTAATGGACAGATGTAAAGATATACAGAAAATGTAAAAAATTCAACAACTAACATAAAACACCATTTTCAAGCACCATTATACTGACTGTTATGTTACAAAATATCAGTTAGGTCTCATTTCGCACATCATTTACTTTTATCTTACAATCTAGGCAACAGACATAAAGGCAAATTTATTTCCACAAAAATATACATAAACCATCTTTAAATTATGCTATCTAGTCGTATTTACCGCATTTTTCTTACAAAATAAATATTTCACCAATGTCGGAACTATAATTAAATACATACTCTCGTACATTTACTAGATAAACCGTCAATAAAATAAAATTGATTAATAAAATCTGCACATAAAACAGCTAACACCCCAGAATAGCCATTCATTGATGGCATTGCATTGGCCATTAGGGAATAAATTGTTGTTCAAGTTGTTTTAATTTGTATATTCCTGTTTAGGTGTATATTTTCGAATGGTCAGCATATATCCGTATATATTTTTGTGTGTATTTGCGATAAAAATTAAAACTGATTGATTTTTTAGCATATAAAAGAGTGCTCCTGCATATTGGATGCAGGTTTTTTTATTTGGATGTAATATAATCTACATTCCACTCGTTGATTCTATTCAAAAAAGGTGTATCTGAAATAATTCCAATTTGAATTCAGCAGTTTTTTCATCTATATCTTTTGTGAATGTGTAGCCGTACATGTTAAAGTATTAATTTAAAAAAAATGTACATTAATTTATATAAAACAAGGGGTTAAAGTAGATTAAACCAAATATGAAATTTTGTGTTAAAGATAAAACGTTATACTCATATTTAATTAAAATTACAAACTTTGAAAGTAACGATTCAAATAGGATGGAAACATTTTTTTGGTTCAATAAAAGCTTACCAGAAATTATTATTTAATTTATTCAAAATGAAAAGAAATGTTTATCTTTCAGTTTTTTTTATATAAAAACAGAACAAATTACACTATATGAGGTCGCTTGGTAAGTTTAAAAGTACGTTTCACGTTTATAAAGGAAATTAATATTTATTGCAACACATATACAAATTTTTATAATGCAAAAGCTCTTCACCATACATTCTCATATAATTAGGATTAACTAAAATTCAGATGGCATTACGCTGTTGCTGTCTTTGTTGAGATTTTCATAAGCATATACAGAAAACTAATTAGAATTTTGAACATTTCTAATCTGGTTCTGAGTTGGTGAAAAAAATGGTTGCATAATGTGCTTGGAAAATGTGTTTTCTAAATGAATGCAACGCTTTCCTGGTTGCCTTCAAGCATTCCAATTTTCTAAAAATATTTCAAGAGGCAATTCGACTAGTCTAATACGAAAAATTATTCCATAAAAGCTGGTAAAAGAGCTAAGAATAAACATGTCGAGGTCACAATTTTACGAAATGAAGGAAAGCCAATTTTTATACAGATATGTTTCTGGGTTCTTCCTCTTTATTTTTCTATCTATATGCACATAATAATATATTCAAGCTGACACCCATGGACGTTTCTTCTTCGACGAATATACGCACGATTAAAATGTTTATGCATGTGAAAAACGTTAAAAATTCGGCTTTCCTTTGACGACAAATCGAGAGATGCCCGCATGAATAGATCGTTAGTACTGATATATTTCTTAGACATTTCTTTTCCTCATCTTATATACTTTACTTTTTCATTTCGTTTCCACCACTGTGGAAATTTTTCCTCTTCTTACAAGATATTGACATTTCACATGTGCTGTCACAGATAAGTGCGCTTGTCACTTTAAAAACTTTTTATGTATTGGAGCGAAAGACTTGATAATTTCACACAATTTTTCTGTGTGTATACAAGAATGAAGAGATTGCTTATATTTATTGGATAAAAGAAAATGTTATTCTATAAATCCAAGGATTTTCGCTTGGACGAATTCTATAAAATCCATTTTGAATGAATTAAGCTCTAATTTTTTTTTAATTATAAATGTTTGGGTTATGTTCGCAAAAAAGTCACGACGTCAATGTTGTTAAATAGTTGATATTTTTGCCAAATTTTATATTTGGATGCTTATTGAGTCGAATATAAAAATACATTTCTGGAAATTTCAATTTTTTTCTACGTTAAAACGTTTTTCTGACTAGTTTGATAGTTTTAATGCTGTTCGATTAGATAACAATTTATGAATATTATTAATTAGCGTAGATTGTAATTTTGATGAAATTTTGATTAGGACGCCTTATATCAATTATTGTCGAGTTTATACAGGCGGCCCCGAAACACATTGTTGGATGAAACCCTCATCAAGTGTGACCGTTAAAATCTTGACATTTTAGACCTCTTGCATATAACGATCTATCACTTTTCGCCACTTTTATTTTTACACATTTATCTTCAATTCATTTCCACAAATGAACAACTTCCTCAATTGGAAAACTTTTACCATTGTTGTTATTACAACCTGTCGAATTATGTTGTGACGTCATTTAAATAGAAAAACGCCTTCAGTGAATTAAAAATAATAAAAACTTTGACACACAATGCACAAGTGCACAACACGTTAATATTTCATAAAATAATAAAAATGCAAATAGGAAAATTGTTTCTTTAAACTTTTGACTCAAATATACAATATGTAGCTGCAGTTTAATGCCTTTTTTACGATTTTTTTTAACAATTTCCATAATACACTTCAGAAATGAATAAAGGTTGATTTTAACTACAAAATTCACACTTACATTGTTTATGTGAATACTAAAATAACCCTGTGGCATTTGCTCAACCTCTTTAGAGTAATTTAAATTAATGCATAAATTAGAACCTAGTAATTATTATAAAACTTAAGTTCCACAAATGCTGTTTACATGTTAGAATTATTTAAATTTTTATATATACGTACATAGTTGGATGAAAAAGGGCAAAAGAACTCTTTGAGGTGACAGTAAAATGTATGAAAAATATTTGGTTTTGTATAAAAAATTGCCAGAAATAATTTTGAAATGTTTTGCAATTCTTTTTGCAATTCTAGTGTCAAGAATTAACAATAACAAGTTATAGTGACTTTTCTGCATAAAAGACATAAAAATTCGCACTTTCCTTTCATTGTTAAAACGAATACGTAATCAGAAAGACTAAAACGCGAGTTTCCTCTTTCAAAATAAGTCACGAAAAGGGAATATTTGTACTTTGTAGTAAGGTAGTGATTTATAAAGTGAATGGATCAAGTTTTACTCGAGCTCTATCGTAAATGTGAAAAGCTTGTTGCATTTAATCATTTATCAAACTTTTTCTTCATAAAATTAAAACGTATTTTTCAGCACGTGTAACATATTTATTTGATTAAGTAAATCGCAAGTTGTTTTTCTGTAAATGAATTTTTAAATGAAGAAAAACCCCAAAACTAGTACACATGTTCTTTTCTTTAATTTAACTTTTTAAATTGTCTTCTGGCTTCCACATACATTTTCATAATTTATTTTATGCCAAATTAATCTCCGTTTGCAATAATAAATTATATTGAATCAAGAGAGAGGAAAATTGTTCCTGAATAATAATTTAGTTTATACATTAGCTGTAGGTATATAAACTGATTTTTTTGTTGGGATAAGATTTATAAAGAAAATCTTATAATGCAACTTTATATTACATTTAATACAGGAATCCAACATAATACAGCCATGATTTATATAACTAATAAATTATTTTTCTGGATATATACAGTAAATTCATTATAACTTTTACATACATAATATACGTACAAAGTTATAATCGTTTATAAACAATTCCAAAATGAAATGCATTATTAAAACATTCATACAAAAATTTGTGCAAAATTTTATTTCTATTATTCTGTACATTAATTATAGAGATTGATGGTTTAATTTACAACATAATTATTACAATGAACATGTTTGAATATACAGTGCATATATTTACTTAAAGGCATAATTCACAAAGTTGATTCATTCAAATTTAAAATTAATTTCAGGTGTTTTTTGCCCACATATTCCACCCACAAGAACGACTTTGAAATGGAAAAATGAAAATTTTACGTGTTTTCAATTTGAGTCATTACAAATATTTTTAAATAAATTGTTCACACACTTATTTACGATTTTGTGAACCATTAAATATACCTGTTTTTCTTTTGCGTTAGTTTTATAAAGCGCGAATTTGTTGAATTCTATAAAAAGTTCTAAAACAATCCAAAAATAACGTCCCGAAGAATGTGATGGGCCGAAAAAGATCCATTTTTTTTAAATTTAGATATGTTTTGGGAATGCGAATGGTGATGAGAGTGTTTATGTGTGTGTGTGTGACAGAGAGTCATCCAAAACCTATTTAGACAAGCTTGGCAAAGTTGGCAAATGGATTGAAAAGACTGTTTGAGAGCGAAATCACCTGCAGTTGTAGATCTAGTGCCGGACCGTACAGGAATTGGAGCACCGGCACCAAAAAAAAAGACAAAAATTAGAGTGTCCCGAAAAATTTTCTCAAATCCGCAACCATACTAGAAATTAGTGAATCGTTTGATATTCAATGGAAACCAAAGTGAGTGCAATTACTATTGCAATTCGAGTTTGTTTTTGCCTTCTTTTTGACATAAAAACACCTCTATTAAAAATACACTATACTGAAATACATTGTATGATTTTTGATTTTAATAAATAAAGTTTTTTTTATTTTCCACTAGTATTAAAACTAAGTACTCCATTTTTGTACCTTTTTTGATCACCACTTACACTTAATAAGTCGGTATTTAAAAATTTGTATATTTTAATATAGCGAATGTCTGGATATTTGCCAAAACGGAAAATATGTTTTAATGGTTATACCCACTTACATAATTTTCCGAAATTTATTCCTGTTGATTTATTAACATATTTAAAATGTAAAACATTTTACAAATTAAAGTTTAAATAAATGAATTATAAATTTTGTTATTCCATTAAAACTACTTAGAAGTAGTCTTACAAATCGTCTTAAAATGTAATGAATTTATTATTTTAGACAAAGTTATTAAATGCCGACCTAAGTGTTTGCCACCTTCTTATGTAATTTAAAGCAAATCTTATGGTTTTGTAGATTGACAACATTAAGCACTTTAATTAATTAAACATTTTAGTTGGACAGAGAAAATAATTTGGCAATTTTCTAATATAAACATTTACGAAAAAATGTTAACACTTAATATAAAATCCTTAGCCTGAAATCACAAATGTTGCATATATAAATACGACATAAAAATGTTGTAAAAAGCTTTTTTTAACATTGAAAATTATAATAATAAGTCAGAGAGATGTTTCAGCTGTTCTGAAACATTTTCCAATAGAATCTTCCACTTAATTGACTGAATATTAAAATTAATTTAATTGCAATTAAAGTCATCATTACAATATTCCGTAATTGTGGCATTTTTGAACTAATTTTAATTATTATCTTTCTGAAAAGACTAATTCTCTTAACGAACAACCCACACAATTATAAGAAAGCTATCATTTACACATTATAAATCATCCTACTAAAGTAAAATACTGAAAATTAAGGTTGTAATTAGCTTAATTGCTCTCGTTCGTTTAACATTTCTCTTAGGACCAATTTTTCAAGCGAAAATTATATCCAACTTTTACTCTATTATCACGAAAACACTGTACAACTTTTTTTGCGTGCAACAAATATAGTAATTTTTATATTATATTAACAATTCAGTTGAAAATCTTTCAGGACATTGATCAATTATGTTCATTCATCAATTAAACAGTTAAAAACAGTTTAAAAAAACGTACAACGTTGTATTATTTTTTCACAAGGCTTTTAAAATAATTTGAAAATGTAAGATACGGATGAATTATTTGGAGCATAAAATAATAATTGCTATCTGCGTAATATGACATAAAACCATCATTAGCATAATAGATAGGATGAAACATCAATCATATATTAATAAATGAGTTGTGTTTGTACGGTTTGGCCATTATTAATATCGTTAATTGAAGCTTTTGTCTATATTGGTTTATTACTTTTGTGGCATTCGGACATGATGTATTCAAATATTAAAAAGAGCTTCAAACTGGCAAAGTTGCCAGCTTAACCAAAATGAAGTTTATAAACAAAACTTCAGGATCTAACAGAAATGTCTATTGTATTTTTAGGTTCTTTAGCCACTGTAAGAGAAAAGGCACAACTTCATAGTCAGCGCCCTTAGGGGCCTCGGATAAACTTTGTTATTGTTACATAACAAACATTATTATTCAACTGAAGAGAGGGAAAACCAACCAAACAATCGTCAAAAGAGGTGAGCGCTATTTTTATTAAATGTTTTATTTAATTATTTAGAATATTTTCATAATTTTCCCCTCGCAAAACTAATATCAACATTCAATAAAGCTTGTTATTCCATTGGGGTTGATTTCAAAGTACTTAATTAATAAAATAATCATTAAACGTTTAATGTTAACCATAAGGGCGTTCGAATTTTATTTATCTGATTAATAGATAAACACATCTTTTTAATCTTTCATTTAACGAATTTTAATACAAAAAAAAAGTTACAACATGTTGGCGTAAATTACGTCTACTATTCAACAGAAAGAAACACCTCAACTTTCTTATTATAACGAGAGCTCATCAACTCTGTATACATTAGAAACATGAAAATAGGTGAAACACTAAAGTGGAAAAAAAGGGAAAAGAGCAACAAGCACGGCTGGGCTCTACAAATAAGTAGACGAAATAAATTCAACAGTGAAATGCCTCAAGTTAGTAACATTATGGAAAGAGAAGAGGTGTATTATAAGACTAACGTCCGTATCTGACCCTCCAGCTATAATTATAACGGCAACCTGAAAAATGTTGCTATCTCTGTGTGCGAGATGCTGAAATCTGTTTCTGTAGCTTTTTTCAATTGCTGTACAGTTAAGTGCAGACATCTACTGGCTGAAATGAACAAGTTTCATCTGCGAGTCAATAAAACACGATAAAACGTACATTTCCAAAATTAAAAACAATGCATTCCAGTTAAAAATAAAACTGCAAGTAACTGTATGC
The DNA here is from genome assembly GCA_004796505.1 of Oryzaephilus surinamensis. NCBI lineage: Eukaryota > Metazoa > Arthropoda > Insecta > Coleoptera > Silvanidae > Oryzaephilus > Oryzaephilus surinamensis. Next base: position 35,031 of record SSSI01001994.1, read on the forward strand.
AATTATGCGAATTAGATTTTGTGAAATATTTTTATAAGTATGACTAAAATATTCATACAAATGTGGTATTCATTAAATGACGACAAACAGGAAAATATTTTGGCACGGGAATTTTATAAAATTCGACGAAAATAACCGGTGCACCTTCACCATTTTTTTAAAAAAACACCGATCGATTCAGTTAAACATTATTTATTATTTAACGTTTCTTCTTTCGACCTGTTGGTGTTAATTGAGGCCTTAAGCGTTTTAAAGTAACTTAAATTCGTTTCCTGTGTTCTATTTTTAAGGGTGTTTTATATATTTATAAAGAGATAAAAATGAAGTCTGTCTATAAATACAGAAATTCCATTCGCACATGCATATTTAACAATTTTTCACACACATAAAAGAAAATGCAGTCGAGTAAAATCGGGATAATAATAGTTATTTACGTTTTAATGCAATCTCTTCCTTAATGCATTATTTAAATCTCAATATAGATATAAGTAGATTGATTTTGTTTATAGAGAATCACAATAGTGATATTAGTTTCTGTTACATTTCTTTTTATTTTAGATCTAAAAATATAGTACCTATATACGTATAACAAAAGTAAATATTTATATATGTATATCAAATGGTGAAGAAAACTGAATAAACGTAACCTTGAAATGGGAAAATGCATTATAATTTGAACTAAATTTACACATTAGTATTAAAAGTCATGTGTTTCCACAATGAGTCTTTGGAACGATCTATAATTAGCAATTGAAGAGTACCAAAATAAGCTCAGAACAATTAAAGAAATTCCAAATACATATATCAAACTGCTGAATCAGTTCAATAAAACAATAAAGAACAATAAATTTGTAGTTTTTTTTTTGAATACAGTTAAAATTTTCTTATAACAATGTTATATTTTGGAACGTACTTTTAAAAATACAATATAAATATAAAATTTAAAATTGTATATATAAATTATTACAGTTTTTCATTTATTATTTCTGAAATAAATATTTGTCAAAAATAACAATTTTTAGACAAAAAATTATAAAAATGTTATAACTTTTTATGTGCAATAAATATTCCTGCCAAAAGTTATTTATAAACAAGTAGTTTTTTTAAAAAGTTGAGCTTTGTTTTGAAATTTTTTTATACTAGAAAGTAATTTAGAACAAAAACAAAGTAAACGAACTGAAAAAAATTATGAATAATTGAGAAGTATTTAACAGACTGTAAACATTTCCTTGTTAATTTTTCTTAATAATTTATCCTTAAAAAAAACTTTTCATATGATCATAATTTCAGAAAACCACGATACATAATTAGCAAATAGATTCAAATTATATCCAAAAATATCTCCAGAGAATTTATTAAGCAGAAAATATAGTTTGTGATAAATTTTTCTTTTCCTTTGCATTTCAGACACATTCTTTGTCTGAAAATGATGTCGGGCAAAGTTGCTCGAAAAATAATTTCATCTTCTAGATAATATCTTTTATACATATTAATAAATTTTTTCACACCACAGATGTACAAAAGTTGTGTGAAGAAATTTATACTCTATATTAAGACTGTTCTGGTTTTTATGACGTGATTTCCTCCCATAAACTAGACAGATTAGTCAAATATATATTTTTTCGTACCCCACACGTAATTACAAACGGTGTATGAACTCATACACCTCGCAGTCTTGCCAACTAAAAGAGTGGTAATTCAACACATGAATATTCAAAACTGAAAACTAGATCATGTTGTACAGACCATCTCTGTATTGGAAGCGAGTGGTCTATAATAAGATTTTAACGTTCAATCGGTTATAGAGCCGGGCTTACTATTTAATCGGAAAATAATAAAACGGTCCAATTTCCATTAAAGAAAAACTGTGTGCACTTGTGATATACACCAATACGTGTAGATTAGAACATTTTTGACTTATTCTGTGATGTTAATTTTGTTGTAAGACAATATTCTAGTGTGAAAAGGTAGACCAGTGTGTGCTGAGAACAGCTTTAATGCAAAAACATTTTAATTGCTTGCAAAATTAAATCTAATTTTAAATAGAAAATGTGGAAAACGTAAATGAAACTTTGCTGCTACCAACTATTTAGTATATCTATGTAATGAAAATTTTCTTGACTAGGAAAACCGTAATTAGTGTGTGTGTGTGGAAAGATGACTACCCTTAATCTACATGACTTAAAATTCAAACATTTTCAGCATTCGTATTCCACATTTTGAATAAATACATTACACACTGAACTGTTTTTTAATTTGTGTCCTGAAACTGCATGCAATTTTTTTCACATTTAACATAAATTCGTTGTTTTGGAATTAGTTTTCCCTTTGCAAAGACAAAAACATCCTTGAAGAGAATTATTAATAATATGCAAAGGTGCCAAATTCAACTGAAAATGGATCCTTGACATAATTGGTCCTATAAATATTGTTTAATTTAGAATTCCTTGGTTGATGCTTAAAATTAGATGCACATTTAACATAAATATTTGTCAACCAGGTATAACTGAATTAAAAGCAATAAAAACTGTCCTCTTAGACTCGTTAATTTATCTCCCATTTCATCATATTTATTAACAATAAACGTTAACTTAATCCATTTTTATTGTTTTTTTTGTTTGTTTGAAATTGAAGGGTGTTTGTTGTAAGAATTCTTTTAGCAATTTGTGAAAATTTATCGAATGAAATATATGGGACAATTACAGGAAAAACAATTTACCACATACGGAGTATGGGTATTAAATAAAGATATTGGAAAAATAAATTGCGGGTTATAAAAATTCTCGTAGAAAATACAAAATATGATGAAACTAAAATAACGATTTAAAAAACGAACATAAAATGTGTTAATAACTTTTGATTAATTAATAACAGCACCAACAGGTAATTGAAGGAGCCATAAAGTCCATTGCCATATGATCATATCTATTTATGTATTTTTTATGCGAGTATATAACGTTAATGTTACTTTATCTAATTTTAAATATATTGACGTCATTGAAATATTTTTCCCGAAAATCTTGTATACCTGATGACCGTAAAAATGTATATGGAAAACCGTTTATTAACTTTATTACCTATTCTTCCTACTAAAAATATTTTCAGTATGTTTCACATACCATCCTGAAACTAATTTACAGAATGTGTTGTTGATATTTAATACGTAAAACTGCGAACGCTTTGTTTAAATTTGCTTAAACTCTGGAAAAACCATCATAGATATATTTAAAGTTGCGCCCGATATATTTTGAGAAAAAGAAAACCATTCTAATATACTTTTAATACAACACACACAACACTTGAACTCGTCTTAAATATGGACATTTGCCAACAAATGCGTATGTTAATACTACCTAGACACACACATAAATGGTTATTCGCCCCTTTTATAAAACCGATTCTGTTTTTGCCAAAATCGACGCATGATCATTAAATGCAATGTGACCCGAAACACGATCAAATTGGTTTATTATTTTTTCATTAATCTAGTTAATATTTATATTTAAATTTACTTAAATTTCTATACTAATTTCTATTTATATCTTGCAATCCCACTTAAAATTTTGCTTTGATGTAACGTTGTTTTAACACATAATATCATAATTGAAATTTGTGCGTTTAATTATTTACGTATTTCCTATTAATTAATCACTAATTGTGTGTGATATATATTAAAACAATCACGTATATTAATAATTTTAATTTTCCCAATAGAAATTGAACAATGGAGCAATTTGAGCAACTTCTTACATGTGCTATTTGCTTAGACCGATATAGAAATCCAAAATTATTACCATGCCAGCACAGCTTTTGTATGGAGCCCTGTTTAGAAGGTCTCGTCGATTATGTTCGCCGACAGGTAAATTAAGAAAACATGTCCATATAATCGAAAATCCTTTACCGATCATTAAAGTTTACTTTATAACCATTTTGTTCAAATTCAATTACATCAAACTAATCTATTCATCAAATATAATAAGGTAGCTTTTACTGGCCGTCTTTGAAACGAACGTTATATGTACACACATAAAATGTATTTACATTAAAGCTCTCCTTTCTATATAATAATTTTCCTTTTAAGGTGAAATGTCCCGAATGTCGTGCAGAACATCGCATCCCTTACCAGGGCGTACAAGGTTTTCCAACCAATGTCACCCTTCAACGATTCCTCGAGCTGCATATTGAAATCACTGGCGAATTGCCTGATCCAACCAGTGGTCAAGTAATGGAAAGATGTAATGTGTGCTCAGAGAAGGCCTATTGTAGTTTTTGTTGTCACTGTGATAAGAAAATCTGTGAGGAATGTAAGGGAGCCCATATGGAGATTTTGCGTAGAGAAATCTCAAGAATTAATAGTCAAATAAGACGTGGCATCCATCGTTTGCAAGATACATTGTCATTAGTTGAAAAAAATTCACAAAGTATACAAACAAATTGTTTAAGTGTTGGCGAAGAGGTCGAAGAGATTTATCGACGTTTAAATAAAGCATTAAAAGATCGCACCGATTATTTGCGTGGTGAAATTGATCGTTATTTAACAACAGAAGTACGTAGTTTAACGAATTTAAAAGAAAATTTAGAACAAGAAATATCGAATATATTGAGTAATTGCGATTTAGCTGATAAACATATGAATGAGAACGTTGATATGTGGGATGACTGTGAATTAATGGATACCAAAGAGATTTTTTTGAAAACTGTTGAATTTATTCGTAATTTCGAATATGAAAATTCAGATTACAGTCGCAAAATACGCTTAATATTGGCACATGATCCAAATCAATTAGTATTACATGTTGCCGGTTTCGGTGACTTAAATATCGCCAATAATCATTTCGGTCAATCGTCGTCTGGTCTTCTTCAGCCACCTGGTGGACCGGGTCTGTTGCGTTCAAAAAGCGACCATCGTTTGGCAGCTCAATTTCGTCAAGACGAAGGCCGATATGACAGAGGTTACGGACAAGACCAAGACGAACAGCCCCTCAGCGGCAGGAAGTTTGGCGAAAGACCAAAAAATGCAACAACTACTGATCGTTATACAGATCGCTATGGCCGTGGCGGCGGCAATAACGACTACGGGGATGATTATGACACAGAAACACCCCGCACAAGAAGATACAGTCGCTTTAGACGACATGCCGCCCCCGAAAATGATTCTGATAATGAGCAAAGTTCGAGAGGTGTACGTTTTACTGAACAACATAAACCGGAAAGGGAACGCGTCTTGGATACGGAAGATGTGGCCCGTGGTCCCCTGAGTGGTATCACTAGACTTGCCGATTCTCCGAGAGTTATGAAAAAATTGCAAGAGAATGAAAGTGGCAAAAAGAAGGAAAAAGAGGCACCACCACCGCAGCCTGTGCAACAGCCGAAAGTCGTCCCAAAGAGGCCACCACCGCCAGCATCTAGACAAATGAGCGAGGAAGACGAAATAGCACGGATTAAAAAACAAAATAAGGGGGCAACTACTTCGACAGAATCTGTTGAAACGCGCACTGTAGATCGCTCAACTACAGATGATCGTCATACTCCGCAACAACGGAAAACCCCTGCCCCTGAGGTGAGTTTGGATGAACCGTGACCTCTTATATAAATATACTCAGTACCTGATTATAAATAAATCAATTTTTAGTAAATATAATTTATAGCATAAGTTTGTTTGCCGTCCAATTGTGATTGGTACCACACACACATAAAAAAAATTAACTCGCAATGATATATAATATATGTAGTTATAAAAAAAAAACTCGATCACACAAAAATATTTGGCATGTTTCTATATTACTACTACTACCACTCTTCTACCACTGCTATATGTGTTACACCTTCTATATATAAAAAGAACAAGTGTTGTTTTTTTGTGTGTGAAGCATGATGAAGATGTGTGCACAAGACATCCTCCCCACACGCCAACCAAAAACCTAACAAAATATTTTCTGTAGGCTGTGTCCAGTGCAGAAGAATCTGATGAATCAGTTGGTTCATTACAGCAAACACAACGTAAAACCCCAAAAACAGCAACACCAACAACTAGACGTGCATCTGATGCTGGCCACAAGAAATCGGCAAGATCAGCCAGTTCTGATTCAAGTGGCTCAACAGACACGTCTGTGGGTTCATCAAATGCAATACGTACTACTGGCGCTCCATTCACCACAGAAGAAGTTAAACAAAAGTATTTATCACGTGGTAGTATCGATAATACGCCTGATGTACGTACTAGAAAATCATCAATCAGTTCAGGCAAAGAAACGCCAGCTCAAAAACCCTTCCAAAGTCGTTTCCTGCAAAATAAAACGACAACGGTGCCACCGCCGTCAGCAAAAGACGACGATGAAACTGAAACTAGCTCAGAGGAGGAATCTGATTCCAGTGATGAAAGTGATGATGAGAAACCAGATCCAAAAGAAATTGCAAAATCCGATATTGGTCCATTATTGGCCCGCAGTGCAAATGCAAGGGATACAAGTGCGGAGAATTTGAGAAAAACAAGCAGAGAAGAACCTACCCCGTACAGTTCTACGCGTTCACGGTACAATTCTCCAAAAGAGGAATCACCATCTAGTAGATATACAAGACGATCATCGGCAGCAACACACGACGATGAACCATCACCGCGATACGGCTACACTAGTCGTTTTTTAAACAAAAGCAAAAGCTCAGCAGCCATCCCACCAGATGAAGATGATCATCCACGATACGGGTCCACAGCTATTGACGATGATAGTAAATATCCTAGTGGAAGATCACGCTATATGGCGCTCAAAGAGCGTAGACAACGATTAGCACGTAGTCGCAGTAGCCAACAATTTGGAGATGAAGATGACGCCGACGAACCAATGTCCCCAACATCTACAAATCCCACAGCCTATCTAGCGTCCAAGGGTTACGGCTCTGCAGCATCATCTGGTCATGATCTTAGCAGGAGTCGATCTTCGCATGCATTAAAGTCACGAGATAATTCACCAGATAGGTCCGCAGCCACAGAGAAAGATGGGGCTGCATTAAGTAGCTGGGCGAGATATTTGAAGAATAAATATGGAAACAGAAGCAGTGGAAAGGATAAGGATTCAGGAAGTAGTTCTTTAACACCATCATCTAGTTCTTCTACAACAGCTAGAAGATTATCATTAGGTTTACCATTACGATCAACTGAAGTGGCGAGTTCTGATGACGATTCAAAAAACATGCAAGGCTCCCCCACTACCCCTACAGCAGCTACGGCGGTAGCCGGTACGTTAGCCCTTGTATTTTTGTTATTCCAAGTAGTTAGTTACGTGGCATCCATTATGTACCACAAATTAGTTATGTAACTAATCTGGATGTATGATTCTAAATTTTTTATTGACAATTTATGAATGATTTTTGTAGTACGTTTCCAATGTTGTGCTTTATTACTAATCAAAATTATACTCATATTTATGCTAAATTTAAAAATTTTTCCGCCAAAATTTAGGTATCGCAGTGGCAGCAGCAGGTACCTCCCCTAGGAGTCAGTACTTGCAGAAATGCCAACAGCTGTTTGAAATTGGTAGTCGGGGGAGCGATGCCGGATGTTTTACCTGGCCTCGCGGCGTCGCGGTTGGTCCAGATAATTCAATTGTTGTCGCTGATTCCTCAAATCATCGTGTACAAGTATTCGATTCGAACGGTCGCTTCCTGAAAGAGTTTGGACA
>SSSI01001995.1:0-35869 GCA_004796505.1 Oryzaephilus surinamensis
CCTCTCTATAATCCACTTATTCCAAATTTAATAGAGTGGGCATAAATATTAGATTCACGATTATTAGCATAAATTTGAGGAGAAGGTTCAATGAATTTGAAAAAAGAACTGGATTTCCAAAAACGACAACAAGAACTTAAATTGGCATCGGATTCAAGCCAATATAGACAGCTTGACACCATGCAGTGAAGGATTATATGAGGAATATTTAATGGTATTGTAAATAATAGCTATACCTACGAAATAAATACCAAAAGAGATTACTATAAAATTTAAATTTGTGTAGAAGTGGGAACAAAGACTAGAATAATTGACACTAATCAAATATTCACCGAAAAATTCTCAATCTTCTTGGGGATTTCAGCCTGTGTATAAGATTAAATACCAAATGAAAGATTTCCTGTTATCGGTCTACTTAGAAGCCCTATTCTTTGACTATTTCTAATAATATGAACATAAAAAATGTATGGTGTGGAGGATGGGAATCGAAACTTCTCTTCCAAAATCCCTCCACTGGGGTGAATTTCTACAACCGCGTGGCGACGCGGTAATGCAGACTTGCGAAATTTGAGAAAAAATACGTGGAGATTTGCACTTGCAAAATGTCGTTTATTAACGTGATTAACAATGGTTTAAAATAAAACGAATTTACAAAGTAAATGTAGTTAAATTACAACAATTATTGAAAAATTCCGTGCAATGACGGGCAATATCAAAAGACAGTAGAACAGATTAAAATTTATATATGTTGAATTCAACGGACAAAAACGAACAGTACATAATTAGATTTTCATCGTATCAATTTTTCACAATTTTTAAAAATTGCGCACATGCGCCTTGTCATTTGAACATTTGATTATAAATTATAAAATTTTTATGAAAAAGGAACAATATAGAATTTATAAGTTTATTGGGCTGACTACCTAACAGGATGTATAAAAGAACCAGTAAAAACCGTGATAAGCACAACGTACTTAGAATATACGTATATAGTGTTAAATATTTATAAATTTACATTTAATGAAAAATTGAAACGATAAAAATAAAATACAATTTTTACTATTAATATTTTGTATCAGAGACCCAGATTATTTTAATTATTATACGAGTACAAACAAATGTTTTACAGCCATTTTTAAAACAATTATAATAGTCTATACTATATCTATGTATAGTATAATAGATTTTGAAATATTATTTTGAGACTGTTTTTTAGATTAAACAGACCATTATTTTTACAAAAATGTACATTTTGTGTTTAATTTTAATTATTTATTATAAAATTATACATATATACAGTTATTATAAATTCTTTTACGTAGCAAAATTATTGTTGATGCTATTGTTATTATAAAATATGCTGCAAATAAAAATTGTAAAACATTCAACAAGTTGTAATTAATTTTTTTATAAAACATACAATGTTTGTGCAAATTAATTCCTAGACTAATATGGGATTGGTGCATTAAAATCGATTAAAACAATATATTGACAAAAATGCATTTTTCAGTATTAACTACAAAACGTGGTACTGAAATTTAAAGCACTTAAAATAGGCGCTTTTATTTGAAACCAACTATATATAGCTGACCATTTTTTTAAAATATTACATTATGAACAATAATTATTGCGCATATTACCATTTATTGTATCTAAATATGAAATAGCTGTTGAAAAAATTCTGGTTTGTAGAGAAAATTGTTAATTAATGAAAGTGACGAGTTGACAAAAAAAAAGTATACAACGTGGACGTTTTATCACGAAGAACAATATGTACTCGTATGTGTTATGTGTGTATTATAAAATTAAAATAAACAAATTTTAAAGAGACATGCATGTATGTTGTAAATTTCACTTCATTTTGTACCCATCTCACGATTATTATCGTATATACCTAATACTAAAAATAACATATGGTGAAGAATTTTAAATATTATCAGCTTTATTTTGTTTAAAATTAAAATTTTAACCCTCACTTAATATTTTACAAAGAAATTTAAAATTCATATGGAAATAATTTATAGCTTATTCCTTGCCAAAATCCCTATTCTGGATTACTGAAAATATATAGATATGGAGGTAAATTTAATTGTAGTTAATTTATTGGCAATCTGGCCTAATTTGATAAACAAACCATTAGAAAAATATATATTTAAATTAAGCACAATTAAACGTGAATGCATTGTTCGATAAAGTTCACTCTTTACTAATTTTAACAAATTATAAAACATTTGTTTAAAGGATTTCTCGTGACAAACATACTGTATAAGAAAACTTGAGAAGAAAGTTTGTATTTAGCTTGAGGAGCTACCCTTTGTTGAACTTTTCGGCTCTTTTTGAAAGTTTTACATCAGCGGCTTGATTTACTTCTCTACTTAATAATAATTTAAAAGTTGTGTAAATTATAATTTAACAAAATAAATGTTGCTACACTTTTTCGTCCAAATCATGAGTATGAAATGTCTTTATCGTGTCTGTTCAATAAAACGTTTTTGCCTTTTTCACAGGTAGGTAAAATTCAAAAAAAATTCCTTTATGTTGGTAAGAAGAAATTTTATATTTTTATTATATGAAACAAAGTGATAACATTTTACAGTTGAACACTTTAGCTTCAATGATATTCGTCATAAAAGAAATGTGTGTGTATCTTTTTTTATATTATTTTCTTGTCCCCAACGGCATTTATTACTAGACGAGAAGAACAAATTACTTTTCAACAACGCACATACATTTTATTATTAACAATTTAAAAGCCGACATTTTTTTGGGTTGTAAATGTTTCAAAAGCAAATGATTAGATCTGTTTTCATAGTATTTTTCTAAATACTGCAAAAAGTCACAAAACAACAACGAATTTATTTGATATTATATCTTGAAATAAATTTAAGAAAATACGTCTTCAGATTGAAATAGCCTTCGGGAATATATTCTCAAATGGTCCTTGTAATTCTTGTAAGCTAGTACGATTTTTATATATATATACGTATATATTTAAATAACACAATACTTATTTTCCTAATACTTATTTGTCAAAATAAAGTATTTGCTTCTCATATTATATTAAAAAGCAGGATTTTATAAAGAATGTTTTAGATTTATATTGTATTTGTTTGCTAAACAATCATGACACTGTTTCAAACGACATGAAAGCTCCGAATTTCATACTCTTCAAACTTCCAATTTAAGTTTGTAAACAAGTTTTATGAAAGTTTTTTATAATTTACTTTAACATTTTGCAAATAATGTCTGCATCTTTGTATTAGGTACAAAGATATATAAAAATGTTTCGAAACATCATTACTTTCAACTATCCAATATGTTTCATTTTCTTCTACAAAAAACAATCAATTAGTTTGAAACTTCATTATCAATTAGAGTAAAAAGAAAGCTTCTTCATTGATCTCAAAATGTTTAAAAAAATCAAAGGAAATTAACTGTAAACTGTATAATGTAGTAACCGATTCAACATCAACAATGTTTCGGTTTACTTTTTTTTACAAAAAATTAATTTCTTAAAAGAAAAGCCCCGTTTATAATATAAACTTGAAACAAAACACTTTTCACCATCAACACAACGGCAGCAGCAGCCACGTTTGTGATGTGAAAAAGAAGTTTTTCTTTGTGGTTGAAAGTTAATGTACTGTGAGTGGTAAACGCATTTTAAATAAGAAACGCCCGAAAACGTCAGAGTATATTTATGGCTTAAAATATCAATTTCATGAGTTCGGAACTTACACTAATTGCTTTATCAATACGTCAATTACGGTATATGGCTCAGTGTAGACCTTCATTATCAGATAATTGAGACAAACTTTCAAAATTGAAAATGTGGATATTTATCATGAATATAGATTTAGATAAATATATACAGATATTGTAGTTGACATTAAAAATAACGAAAAAAATTTTATATTGTTTATTTAACATTATTATTATTATATTTACATAATATTGTTTCACATAAAAATAAAATGAGACTTTCAGGGGCCATAAAGAAAAATAAAGAAATGCTTTTTTCATGATTAAAAAAATTCTTATATATACTTAGTTAAAACATAAGTCTATCTCAATATATCCAACCGTGAACGGCCATATTTTGTCAAATTCACTTAGCCCGTAATGTTATTAGAAAAATTATAGGATTTATGAGCTTTTCATATAATGAAGATTAAGGGTGGCTAATTATGACCTACTCGCACCACTTATTATATATACTCAGCTTTAGCTGCAGGCTCGATAAAAATGACAATGAAATATACAGCCTTGGTTATGCGACCGTTTAGAGACCAATGCTAGGCCCATTTGTTATTTTAATGTTATTACTCACTTGGCTGAATGTTACTATATAGTATATACGTATTATACGTTTAATTTTCTTCTTTATTAAAATGAATCATTTTTTATTTTTATTGTCTTAGAAAGGAAAATTGCGTAGGCTGTATTCCCATGCACATATATACGGAAAACAAACTAATGATTTTTATAAATTAAATTTATAATTTCGAAGTTGTATCTGTAAAATGAGGACATATTACGACAAATGTAAAGATTTAAAAATGTTTCGTGTTCGTGACTACATCTAATAAAAATTGATCATTTTAAATTATTAAGTAAAACTGTGTGGTTGTATTTAATGATACTTTAAAGATACTGTATTGATGAAGAAAAATAAATAAAATATTTTCTAATTTCTATTTCGAATGGAATACATGAATTTTATGGTGTACATACCAATTTTATACAGTTAAATTACTTTTCTCTGTGTGCGTACAGAAAATAATATTTTTCTGTTAATTTTAAAATAGTTCTTGTACTTCTTGTAAAAGGAATATAACATAGAAATGAAATGAAATTCATTGATTAATCAACATTGCAATACCAATCTTCAATCTATCTACAAGTTGTCTGTCAAGAAAGTTTTCCTAAACTTGGAACTAATGGAATACTGATGGATCTAAAACCCCTTAAATAATTATTATTATAACATTGAAATTTGCATAAAATCAATTGTATAACTCTGTTTCCTCTAAAGTAAAAACATTACAATGGGATATTTTTGTAAGCGTACAAATTTAACACTAACTTATGTTTGCGTTAAGTTTATTCAAATCATTATAAAACCGTAAAAGATTAAAGCTCTATTAAAATAATTGGGAAAATAACGCTAACATATTGAAGGGGAAAAAATTTTTTGTACTACATTAAATTATATTGGAGTGTTGGTATTTGAGTTTTGTTCAAGAGAAAACAAAACAATGCTATTTGGGTAATTTTGTAGGATGTTTCGAGTTTGAAGAGCCGACCCGAGGCTGTTTAACCTTAGAGAAAGCAGGAAGTTCTTTGAAAAGCCCCAAAACATCGACGCATCTTATGTTACGCTATATAACACTTGGCAATAGATATATGTATATATATTCTTTTTGCGTCCAAAAACCCACTCCACACTATTAAACAACAGGAACACACAATTTACAGCTTTTTAATGTTCAGCAAACAAAAAAAAGGCCACAAAACAATATTGGTAAATAAAACCAAAATATGAGGCTTGTTTTTTGAATTTAAACGGCATAAGCAGATTATCTGCTTTTTTGGTATAAGCTACATGAATTTGTTCCAAAATTAATTTCGTAATTCAGATAATAAATTTCAATTTCTTTTTTTTGCTAAATGGAAGTGAATGCTCAACTATAGAGCTGTTTTTATTGTTCGAATATAAGATGGAAGTTGATGGTTTTAGGTTTGGTTCACGATTTGTTGCTGAAAAGGGAACAAGCATGAAGCAAAAAGTTTCTTGCATCAGAAATCTTAAGGGACCTTTAAGTTAGGGCACTTTCGGTTGTTGATTTGCGCACTTCAAGTTTTAGAGAAAATATATGTGTTTCCATTCTAATTTCTATATATGTACATACATAGTAAGAAAATTAATAATTTCTATAAAAGAAACAGAAAATCAATACACGAACTCATTAAACTAAATAAAACCAAAACCGAAGAAAAAATCATAAAATTTGATTTATATGTCTGCAAATGCATTAATAATTTGTTATACAGGTAGGTAATATGGTAATAAACTGATTTTATAATCTCATAAATAACATAAAACTTCATAAAGGAAATGAAAAGAGTACGTTGCAGTATAATCTAAATAAAGGAAATAATAAGAGTGGCATGCCTGCGACACATGTTACCTTTTACTTATACATTTTTGTGTGCCAAGAAGTGCACTTCTCCTTAATGCACTCTTGCACATCTATAACAACAAACTAATACATACACGACCATATATACATATATGTACCACCACCTTATTCACTATTTAATAGATCCTTGTGCGCTCCTTTATTTCCTTCACGATTTTCTCTAATGGCCTCGCAAATCGATAAGTCCAAAACTTCCCTCTTATATATACACCCACCCCCACACATATAAGGTAAAGTCCATTTAACCTACTACATATTTATTGAAAGTACAAAAATACTTGTGTGTCCTGCCACTTAAAGTTTAAAGGACTCTATTATATTTTTTCTGTTAACAAACCCCAAACAATGTGCTATATGAAAAAGTGATTATTTTGTACACATTTATAAGTATGTACATATTTTTTATTTCTTCTAATAAAATGTATGGCCGTTGTAGTGCACTTTAATCATCTTTACAATTACAAAGTGTGTGTAAAAATAAAAAACAATTTTATGTATTTTCGTATCAAATAAATAACTATTATGACTCAATTTCGTTAAATAAAATGTGTAATTTAAGTACCTATATATGGGTGGATTAAAGTACTGATTATATAGAAACTCGTAAGCTATTTACACGCAAACTAATCTTTTCCACATGTAGTATCATTAAACTAAAATCAATTAATAACCATGTTATTAGTGCTCTACAATGTAATGATAGAATTTTTTAAAATACCTATTTAATTTATGGATGTAATACTGATTTATTTATAAATAAATTAGGCAAAATTCATATTTCATGAGCTTTTTAATAATCCATTATACTGTCATAAGATTATGTCTTGTTTTGTGGTTTTTTTTCCACTGAATCCATTTTGGACGATTGAAGGTTTTCCCATTTTTTGTCACGTTCATATTTTATTAGATCTAGACTATCCTTTCTTATAAATGAATAAAATTTTTATTTGACATATCTGAACATCAAATTCTCACCTATGTACATATACCTACATAATAAAATTTAAGCAATTTTATCCAGAAACAAGTTTATTTTAAAAATTTTTCCCTAATATGTATATTATTAACAATAAAACTAGTAACATACATTACCTTTTATAACACCATTAATCTAATAAACTTGTCTCTTAAAACATCTAAATTCCACTATATTCTAATAGTTTATTAAACTTAATGCATTTTGAGAAATATTCATATTTATGTAACTTAATGCACCTTGTACATCATAAAACTTATTTATTAAAGGTGTATCACTGCTAAACCCTCTGTAGCACACATATATTACATGAAAATACATTTACGAGCTTAAATCAATATCCATGCATGTTTTATAATATGCAATCGCATTAATTCCACGTAAAAACCTATAAATAACTAACTGCAACACAAATTCACAAAAATCAAATACATATCACAAGTTTAATAACAAAATTTTCTTAGCAAACATCGAATTTTTTTTGTGATACAACGGATTTTAATGTGCAATATATGGTAGTAATAATTCAGTGTGTCTGATATGGGGTAAAGAGTCCCATCACAGTGCTGGGCCTGTTTCAGGGCAGTTATCACGTTTTTCAGAGCAATAAATTTTTAAGTAGGTTAGTGAACATTTCCAGACTGTATGAAATATTGTAATATATCAGATGGAATGGTTTTTGGGGGTGTTAGATAGTTAAGAGTATATATGGCAATAATAGAAGTGAAATAATTATGTTTGGTTGGCCAAAAGGCGTCTACATGGTATAAATTAACGGGCACGGGGGATAACAAGTCATTCTTTATAGGGTTATTTGTGCCTGTGTGTGTGTGCATTATCCTGGGCCACACTTCCGCCACTCGAGTTATTGTCCTGGTTTGTTCATTGCTGCCACCATTCTACACTTAACCGTATATACACTTATATTCCAGTGCTTTGCGCCCTTTGTTGTATTTCGCATGGTACGTCCGTTTTTCAACGCTTTTCGCCTATCTCCGTGTATACCAAATATAAAAGTAAAAAGAAACCACTAAACTTTATATTGTGAAATTTTTTTTACAAATAAAATGAGAACGCCTTATTCAGTGGCTTTTAAAATTGTCTGCAGATTTTGAAAAAACTCTTAACATTAACATCAGTATACCTACATTTTAAATATAGAATTAATAGTTGATAATAAAATTGCATTGAAAATATATGACAAAACTTTAAAATTTAATTTCTAACATATTTTATACGTATATTACACGAAATGAAATTAAAACGTATAGAATAAATATTATGTATACATATTTTTTAAAAAAGTATCCTTTGATGTAAACAACAAAATTACAGACATATGTATGTATAGTGTTATAAAATGAAACATGTCTAATTCATATTTTTATTTTTGGCAAAGAACTTTTAAAAAATTGCACAAAAAGTGATACCATTAATTGTTGCATATATTAGGCAAAGAAATCCTTTTATATTTTCACACAAAAAAACGTCCAGTTTTACATAATCACAAAGTATAAAAACAGGAAAATAATTAAAACAACATGACTAAAAGTTAAATTGCCGTGTAAAAGAAGCTGTAATTACAAATGTTTTAGAACAACTTAATGCATATATATTGTACATTCAAAACACCAAATTAATTACCGAAAATTTCTAATTGAGCAATAACTACATCTATTTATACACTTTATATATTAAAAGTACAAAAGGGTCTTGTAAATGAAAATAGGGATCCAAATTAAAGATGTAGATTTCACTGGTATATAGGGTTATTTTTGTTTAATCTGTGAGAATTTTCAGCTGCACAATTTTGATATCACATGTATAGTCTTCAAAGTGTCTGAAAATATTTGCCCTTTAATCATCCACTACTCTACATTCCTGTATGCATATATAGGCCAGAAAGGTACAAAATATAGGAGTTATAACGTCGACAGAAAATATCAGTTTATATTTTATATGTAAATGACTGGCGAGCTGTTTCTGTTTCTAACAAGCGTATCGCATAAATATTCAATAGGCAGGTTGATAGGTGGAAAATGTGCCTACATACCTATACGTATATGTATACTATATACATATGTACATGTATTGCTAACGTACCTACCCGTCTCCGTTTATATGTGGCTGCCAGCCAAACACGAGTAAATTTAAAAATGCACCAAGCATATATTTATTTCTATTTTACATTTTACCTGTTTCAGCTTACACGAAGTATTGAAAAAAATTTAGATTTATTTTTGCACGATTTTTTACTATATGTATATGTATGTGATATATTTAAAATTTAAATATCATTTTTTTTATTGTGCTCTGCAATTACATCAATTCACGCGATTTATTAAAATATTTTATTAAATAACAGTTGGATAAATAAATCGAAATATCGACGTTCATTAAATTTGTTACTGATTTTTTTACATATGTATACATTCACGTAGATTTTATACATTGATATTGGTATAATTTGAAAATATCCAATCTATTTGATGTCATGTACAATAAAAATTGTTAAAAACACATCACACAGTGCCAATAAAAATTTTAAAACCTTACTTGTAATTTTTATTGTTAAAATAAAATATTGGATTTAACGAACAAAAAAAAATGTAAAATGATCAACTCTGTATATGCAAAATATATTTATGCTGAGCCTCCGTATTTTCGTAATCTCTTGTATGTAGATGAATAGGTACCTATTTAAACATATCTGTGTTATGTTACAAACCTTGTTGTACGTGCCTTTTACAGCAAACATTTCTGTTGACGAACAGCCCTTTAAACCCAACAAAATAATCATATTTCAAAAGTTTTACAAACAATGAATTTGACATTTTTCAGAAAATTTTATTTATAATTAGTAATTACCATATAAACATAATAATAAAACATTAATGAACTAATTATTAATAGTAAAATACAAAGTTGTTTGTTAACTAGAAGTAAGATTCTTAAATTATTTCCTCTTCAAATCAACCATTTACTCGTAATATAATCCGATGTTCACCTCTCCATAAACACGTAACGTCAAATTGGCACTACAAGGTATATCTTCATTTTCGTGCACTGATAAAGGAAAATAGCTTGGAATAGTTTTAAACAAATGTAAAGTTAACTATTTCTATTGTTACGGTAGCTTTGTGTCAAAGTTCTGTTTAGTAATAATACCCCTGTCCCAACAATTGAAAGTCCCATAATGCATATAACAAAACTATCATGTACGTGAATAATAATAGGACCTAACGTTCGTAGCCCAAATACAAATAATGCCTATTCCGAACAATTTACACAACTTTTAATCATCAGTATACCCTTCAAATCAAGTACCTACTCCATCCTTCAGTCACCACAAAAGCACAAAATTTTATGCAATTGTTTTGCATATAAAACACTTTTTCATAATAATACACTTTTAACACAGAAAAAAAGGAAAACCAAAATAGATATAAACGCTTCAAAGCGTAAATATCAATTCAAGTCTTATTGTTTTAGATTTGTCATCAGCAGTAAGAAGAAAACTTTTCAGTGTTATCTGTTTCCCCGGTTTTCGCACTAACTGCGATTTATGCCCTTCTTACATCACATATATTTCTGTAATCTAGCCCTCTTCAGATGCCATTTTTCTCAATATATCTACGAGCCCACTAAACATCTGTGATATATTCCATTAAAGTTTTGGCTAATAACCATCTGGATGGTTAGATTTATACGGCCCGTCGTAGCCATCAGGGTCGTTTGTGAAGCTTTTGTGCCCCCAAAGAGCACAATGTACGTTTACGGGTTATATATACTTTCACTAGGTTAAAATCCTCTCCCTTCTACCCTTTCACATATATACCGTAAAAAATTTCTCGTACTTTTTCTCTCTCTCTCTCTTCACCCACTAATCATTCTTAATATCTTTTCACTCTCTATGTGTTCTTCTTTTGAGTCAGTCCAATTGTAATTAAATAACTATTCAGAATGATTTATTTGGAAAACGTCAAACCAAGTATTCCACCGCATTAATTTAAATTTATTGAATCGTAAATTTTAACCGTTAATCGTAAAGAAATTCTTTTTTTATTTTAAAAAGAAACGTATATTTGAATTTTTTCAAAAAAATTACCTAAATTAACATTAACTTTTCGCACCATCAAAAACTTTAATCCTATAAAGCTTAATTACAGGATTATCCTATATATCTAACCCTTACTGACCAATATCTTTCTATGTTCGTCGACACATTGAATTACTTCATTAACGAATCTGCTTAATCGCCAAAATATTTCACAAATTGAAATTTTACGCTCTTGTTAATGGGATCAGTTTATATATAATATATACGAGTACCCATAACAGAAAATGATTTATTTTAACCACAATTCCATCCAGACAAATTGATTTCAGTTATAAAGTTATATTTTAACATAATTATCATTATGATATTATAAAACTTAATAAAACATAATCCTATTTTCTAATTTGACATTTTTATATGAGGCGCCGATTAGGACTTTATTTAACATTATAAATATAAGTTTGGAGAAGTATATATTATATCGAAAATAATTTAATATATTTTTTATATTGATGCTATATTTTCCAAACTTGTAGATATTTAAAACCTTGAATAAAGTCCTAGTCGGCGCCTCATATTTTTCTCAATAAACAATTTTTTATTACAACAAACGACCCTTTTACAAAATGCAAAAACATTATACACAAGTATAATAACGATATAGTCTTGTATCCTGAGGATGTTACGAATATGGCCAGTTTATCGAGCAACAACAATTTGTATGCATGAATCCCCTTTCAAGTGGTGCACCTTAACAGAGGATGTAATGAAAGCTGCAAGATTGAGTTAAATTCTTGTTTATGCAGTTTGAAATATAGAGCAAAAAGAGGTAATTACGTGATTATTAAATCAACGTTATATTGGATACTTAAACATTGTTATAAAAGTTATATTATGAACACGAAAACACGAAAATACTCCATATGCAATGTGAATCCGATTGTGATAAACATTGGTGTTAAATTAACGTTCTTGGCGCCCTAGAGGCACATAGGGAGAGAGTAAGAGAGAGGTGAAATAAAATTGTTAGAACTTGGAAGGATGAGTTTAGTGTCATCGAAAACACGACCTGCTTGTTGACATGTCTCCGAAGTACTCTAAAACATCATCAGAAGCGTTTCCGCGTTAAGCAATATAGGATTAGATTAATGAAATTAGAAGGCACATGTATTAGACATTAACTTGGCGCCATCACCAACAATATAATTAGTTACTAATTAAAAGTAGAATTGTTAGATCGTTTATCTAATTGGTCGTAAACATTTTACTTGTACTGTCATTGGGCTTTCAGTTTGAAACTGACAAAAGACAATTACTGACTATATAACGTTTATTTTGAATAAAACTCATTCTAATTTTCATAGTATAAACGTTTAAACAAATCCCTAATTAGTATTATCCTTTTGCCTTTATTGTCTCTTACTGAATCATTTCATTTACACATAAAACTGGGCTCCAATAAGACGACAAAATGCTATTTAATTAATAGACTTTACTTAATATATTATTATACCTCTTTGTTTTATGTTCTATTTTGGTAAACTTCTGTATATATTTAGGATAATTTTATTCTAAATGTTTTATTAGAAACGATAATAATAATCTACTTTTTATACCAACTTGTATTCAGTTTTTCTAATTATCAGTTAACTATAATTTGTATTCTACGTATTTATTACTATTTATTTATCTTTAGATTATTAATTCTGCATAATTTAAATGTTCAATTTAGTTTTCCGTAACAAATTTGGTTTTGCTTTGGTCTAAAACGATCATGTTTATCATAAACACGAAAGGCACTTTAATATACCAATGTTATGCATTTGTACAACTGTCATATTACCAACTATGAAAGACATAACAAATGAAATTTGTCTATATAATACACAATTGCACACATAAAGTGGAATAATCTGTAGATTAACCGGAAAATGTCAAATGATTATATGTATCATTTTATACATCTAATTATTGTTGTATTCAAGTTGCTTTCAAATAAACTTCTTCACAAAGTCATACAATATAATATGTAAACTTTTATTGGAACTAATAAATTGGATAACCTAATAAGCTATTTTGCTTATTATTTGTCACAGATGCATAATAAAATCGATATTAAATACAACTTCCAATCAACCACAAACACAGGCAAATATTAATATGAAGAACTTAATAATTTGTAATGCCATGTATTGTACCAGACAATATTATTATTTAATAATGAAAATGAAACAGAACGTCATTTGAATTGAATCATGTTACAAATTCATATTGCAATTGTGAATATTAATTTAACACAAATGTACCAATTTGGTAATTAAGATAACATCGTTTGATATCTGCATGTATAGAGTTAAATTTGAAATTCGGGGAAATTCTTATGCGAATTACATATTCATAAAATGGTATATTTTTGCCTTTCGGTGTCGAGCGTGAAATGGTTTGTAGGACACACGACTGCATATACGGGGGTGTCTTTCAGATTTTTTTTTCGATTCTCTTCTGGTGTGCATTTTATCAACGGGCACGTATCCCCAACGTCGTCATCTCGGTCTCAACGAGATCTACGTGCCGAACAAGAAACGCTATCTATCGTCTTACCAGGCCAGCCTAAAGCTATCTACTTTTTTTGTTGTTATGCTCACATTTTGATCAAATGAGTTCGAATTTTTTTTTTCGTTATACCAAAATATTATACCTCTGTTTCAGGTAAACGAGCATTTATTTAACAGAAAAAAAAGGAAAATGAATAAGCTTTTCAGAAACTCGAAAATATATGCACACAAGTTTTGTTTTTTTTTTTCTTATTGAAAAAGAAATTTGTTACTGTATGGAAACGTTTGTTTTAATGAATAATTAACTGAATGTATGTTTCTGTAAAAAGTTTAATATACACGTTAATAATGTAATTTGTTCCATTTTACTGTTTTTACCGGAAAAGCTTTGTTCTTAATAACACATTAACGAATATAATAAGCGAAAATTGTGCACACATGTAAGACGAAAAAGGCGATATATATAGAGAGTTCGTACGTAGTTGAAACATTGTGTTAATGAATTTAATGAACAACCCCATACATAAACGTGGCTACAATCTAATTATTGCATAAAAGCTTTAATTTGCGTGTAAAACTGTAAAATTATTTCTTAAAACATATTGCTGTTTTACAAGATGTTATAGTTATTAACTAAACATTTTTTTTCCATAAAATTTGATGTATTGTGCAAGTAAAATAAGAATTATATAAAATATTTACAAAAGCTACACTAGAATTTCAAGTTCTTGTATAATTAAAACCAAAAAACCGAGAATATCTAAGTGGCAAGGTGCATCTAACCCAGGGGTGTTGTTTTATGGTGGCATAAATTAAATAAAACATTATTTTACGTTTATTACGGTTTATAACAATCTTTTCTGATGACCTATTTTAAGACAGACAAGGGTAACTTTTCCAACTATATTAAATCTGTTCACATACAGATTAAAATTTACGTAAAATTTGAAACAAATTTAATCTTATCAATCTTGTGCGAATTTTTCAAGTTGAAATTCTAACAATTTATATATTAACGTAGGTGTACCTACTGACGAAGGGTAACAATTAATTTTTTTTCTCGTACCGTATATACATATATGCATTTTAGTTAATGGCATACAGAGTTGAAAATTCAGGACAAAGTGAAACATGTCTAAAAATAGTCCAACGAACAAATAAATCGACTCTCTATATATTCGGTCGTATTTTTCTCGTCCGTGAAAAATGTGTAAATGTAAATGGCAGCCGAGCATTGAACTGAACTTTTAGGCCAGGTTGAAGTGAGGAAATTGAATTAATTGGTAATGTGTTTCCATAAATCGAGAAGAATATTGGACCAGATAAAATGGATAGGTTAATAGCCAATGCCATTTTTTTTATATACGTACATATTGATTAGATTTTATGTTTTAAATAAAAATAAATCAATAATATAGAAAATGTGCGAACGAGTGTTTGTGCAATTATTCAATATAATTGAACGTAATTGCATGTGAAAGGTCATATTAAAATTCCATTTTCAATCGGGAAACAATGTAATTAAGCAGGAATTGGAATTGTACGTTTACTAATGACTTAGCCACCTTCCAATTGTTCTAAATTGCTCCTTAACTTTCTCTATACTCTGTCTAAATCCTATTTAAGTTCCACGTTATATATTTTACGTTCAATTATTCTAATCGCATTTGAAAATCAACCATCATTTTTCTTATTGTTGACCAGTCATCCAGTTTTTTAATTTAACTTTTCCAATTTATTAACAAAATCAATTAATAATTCATTTTGTTACATCCAGTTGCGTTTAAAATATTCTTGAAATGAATAAAAGGATTCTGAATAATTGAAAACAATAAGAAAATGTTAAAAACATTTATCTAAATCTTCTTTTACCAACAATCTCTTTTGTTTCAAGAAACTTTCAACGCAACATTTCAATTGTTCGCAAAAACAAACAAATTAACTTCTTTCATTTTATTGTGTCAAGTTATTATTACATTGGTTTTACAATAATACATAATTCCACTGTCTTTTCTAATTGTTTGTACATATCACAAAACAACAATAAATAATTAATCTTATGGTAGATTAATTGAAATCGGTTCCATATTGTATTCGGAACATTTTTAATATTGCATTGTAATCATATAAGTAATATTTGCAGAGTACCATATGCTGTATTTAATAATACTTGTGTTACTATTACAACATAAATTATATTACAGTTCCATGGTAGGTGTTCCACCATTTAATTAATCTAATTGGCAAACAAACATAGTGAGCAAGCGACTGGGAATCCACTCAAACTTGATGGACAGATAGATTAGATAGTTGTCTGAATAACGGCTTGCACGGCTTGAGTCAACAACAAACGGTTAATTCAAGTAGGAGTAGGTTTGTTATCTGAACGTTGTTAATGTTGTTAAAGCTTCCAAGTAGGTCACCTCTCCCTCGAACACCCCCTCGTCAAACACAAATACCCAGCGTAGTGTTGTTCACCACCTTGTTTGCCCATTGAACGACCACGTTGCGGCTTCCAGCAGTACTACACACATATTTAGTCATTGCTATGATTTCGACCCCCCCATAATAACCATACGAAACCAACCCATGGTAATGTGTGCAAGACCCAGAAGCATGATTGTTATCAACCACAGAATATTTTACCAAATTATGGTCACCGTTAAGTGACTGGCGTAATCTTGGGTCTTGTTGTTAAAATTTTTGACGAAGTTGAAAAATATGCGTTCCATAATGAATTATTTTATTAATTTTGTGGTTGTGTAATTTTAAATCACAATCAGATTTAAATTAAATCTGCTATAAAAATTTTTGTCCATTTGCTACTTTTATACATTATTTTTAATTAATATGTAATATGTTTCAACGGTTTTTAATTGTTAATAAAAAACTATTGAATATGAAATTTCATATTTAATATTTATGTATTATAGTATAATATTTTTAATAAATCATCCACTTAAATATTTATTTAAATGTAATATCTATAAGTCCAGATAATGGCTTATATTTTGATAAATTGTAATTCTGATTTATGGTCAGATGGGATTATTTGCATAAAAAGTCTGTTGATCTTCAAAAATCCTCCTTCGATCGGACACTTCGTTCGAGATTTTCTCACAATTTCGAATAATTTTTAAATTTCAATTACATACTACTACATAGTACATAAATATATTTATCAAAATCTTTCTTAGAGTGCATGGAACATCAAAAAATGATATTTTAAATTTATTTTTGGAAAATATAATGAAAGTAAGCTTAAAATAGAAAATTGCTAAACTATTACAAGTGAAAAATGAGCTGTATAAGTCTTCCCATTTTTCTAAGAAAGTGATTACAGTGATTGATATAAAATGATTTGAAATTACTGTAGGATGTATATGTATGCCGTCTCTTATACATATATGTATATACCTATACTCTATTCAGATAGGGAACAAAAATCGTCTATCTTGAATTAAGACGTTTTTCAAAATAATCCAATAATTGTATACATTTGTCACAAATGCTCCACCTTCTACCTTACTTTCGACCAATAAAATTTAAAAAAATACATCACGTGGAAGCTGACTAAGGTCCATTCATTTAGGGATGAAAAAAATATGATTGGTCAGCTTCCACGTGATTTTATTTTTGAAATTTTATTGATCGAAACCAAGGTTATAAGGTGACAAATGTAACAATTATTGGATAATTTTAAAAAACGTCATAATTCAAAATGGACGATTTTTCATCCCTATCTGAATTCAGTATAATCATAACCTTTTTCTTCCCTAAATGAATAGACCTTACACATATATTCGCATAAAATGAAATAAAAACGAGTAGGATCTTTTTGGCGGAAAAACCATACCCTTGGTGTGATTATGTGGTGTATTGGTATAAGTTGAATGTATTGATAAATGATACCATCAAACCTCAAGTCAAAGTTCCAATGCAAAACTGTTTAGGGTCAAACGTTGCATCAGATTCATTAATCACCAGATTTCAAATACTTGAAACAACATATATGTACGAATAAAATGAATGACTGTTGTTTATATTCATGTTTTGTGTAGAATAACTATTAAGGTAAAACTTTGGAATATATAAAATTTTGACGTTTATTTGCAAATGATTCAAATCCAAAGATATAATTAATTATGTTTTGTAATTTACATACAATATAATGTAAATATTGACTTTGTTATATAAAATGAATTATAAATATATTCAATTAAATTAGAATACTCGTATTATGCATTATGCATGTAGTATTTAATAATTTTAATCTTGTTTATTAATTACAATATTATTAAAGTATGTTTTAATTTTGTTAATTGTTTTACTAATTTTGGGTCAATATAATTTTTATCTATATGACAAAATAGTATATGATGTGTATATTAACTTGTATGAGCCCATCAACATTGTCTCCTGAAACATTGTTTCAATCTATTCGTGGAATTCAGCACAACTTGTTGCAGTAAGTTATTGTCAATAGATTCAATTTCTTTCACAATTCGATTTTTTAAGTTCAGGGGCGTGATTGTACTTGAAAAACACTGCTTTTGGAATAATAGAATAGAATTGCTTTTTTATTTGTCACGAATATATTTTTTGCAGATATGGCTATGTAGTAATATAAAAGGAAAACACTAAAAGAATGAACAGGAAATAAGAGAAAAAACACATTAAACAAAAATTATGTACCAATGTTTCACGATTTGAAAAATTGACATCATATTTTACTGACAAACGATTTGTTGGAGTTTATAAATTGGAAAATTATTTTATTTATATTAACTAGAGAAAGAAATACAGAAATAATAATTATGTTTAGTTTGTGTAGAAATTTTATAAAAGTTGTTCAAAGTGGCAAAACGGGACCTTTTTACAACATTGAACATTAAAAAAGTTTGTCAGTAAGTTGTTATCCTAAATTTGTTTTCATTTTAGTATCCTTCTGATAAAATAGATTTTCTTGGGGGAGTACTTTTAAAAATGCAGTTTTGTTGGAAATTTTATAGTTGAATGCGCTTGTGTACGAATACATAAGTATAAAATTAAACTTACGTATATATACTATTTTTATACTTTATTAAACAAGATATGATATAATTTAATATCAAGCAAATAGTAATAGTACAGTATTTTATACATGTTGGGAATGTGAATGAACAGTTAATGCAAAATTTATTGTACGATGAAAAAAAAATTATACCAAAACTAGAACATGAATATTTAAACACATAAATTTTACACGGATTACATCCGCAAGACAATTTGAGAACGAGAGGCTTACATTTCTAAAACAAGATATTTTATTACAATCTGCGTTTATCTGATATTCAAATGTAGTAAAATTAAACTAACTTACTCCAATTTGTACCTACATATATAGCGAAGCAACACGAAATTTATTGCCCATATAGATTGGTCTTACGTTAATTTTAATAAATTTTTTCCACTCGCAAATTAATGCTAATTTCAGACTTTACCATTTCCACATTAATGAGAAGCCATTATTATAATACGTTATGATTGTCGAAGAAAATGGAAAGGGAAACAGTATAAATTATAAATAAATAAAATGCATACTGTTATGACAAAATAATAAAACAAGCATTGTTGTAGGTGTTACATGTTTTTCATCCATTATGAAGTAGATATCATAATAGTGAAAATGGTGCATGTATTATTAAAATGGTAAAAACTTGTATAGAAATGTATATATAAAAGGGAAACTGTGTTAAAATATGAAATTTAAATGAGATAGTCAACGCTTGTTGTTTGGTAAATTTTCACTTAATTTAAAGGACCGAAAAGGAATTCATTTATAATATAAAGTAGAGGTAGATATTATTATAATACATATAAATTTTGCTACAGAGTATATAACTAACTGTCACATTACAACTTGTCAGAACTAAAACCAAAAACATAAATTTCCACATTCATGTATTACAATTATAAATAATAATATATTTAATTATTTATTAACATTGTACTGAATTTTTCTTATTTGTTAAATTAAATGATTTTTGGACAAATACGAATAGTTTTATTGATTTTCCAAGTTTTTTACAAATTATTAAGTATCTTGTTGCAGAAGAGCTTATTAACAACAATAGATCCGGCTCGAAGGACCAAAAATGTGTATGAAAAAGCCTATTTTGTTAATAAGCTAATTCTATTATTGTTAATAAGCAACACATCTACAAATTTATGAAAAATCGTGTGAGTCAACCTGACTTCCCGATTCAGTACGTCAAATTCAGATTACATATATAATTATTTTTTAAATAACACGTCATATATGTGTATAATCTACCAAAATAGGTTTGTTTTTCTCTATATGCGGTGGGATTAATAATACCCAGCATCATAAAAGCATTGTTAAAAACACGTGCACCTATTAAAAAATGTTTAAATGGACATTCCGGGTTATTTCATGTCCATTATCAGCATTTCTCCTGTTTTTCGGTTTTAATCTGCTAGCATATATTACTTTCGTGTTTGAATACAAATTGAATAAATTCTCACATACATACGTATATGCATAAGTTAATAAAATCCCTATTAAATGTGCGCCCAAAATATTTTTTATAGTTTGTTCTAGTAACATTTTTTGCTCCTAAATATGACAACAACTTAGAATAAAAAAAACATTTTAATATTCTTAATGTTTTTTTATGTTACGTATGGAAAAAAAACCGCCCCTTGCTTTGGTAATCGCCTTTCAAACCATGATTTATTTGAATGTTTATATGTAGTATTGATGTGTACATAAATCTTTTAAAGTCCGCATTCACAAGTTTTTTTTTTTCATATTTATACAAATGGATGGATTTTTCTTCGTGACTTCACATTTATATTTACTCAACTTTTATTGGGCTTCGCTTTATATAAAACTTACTCTACACATGTATAAAATCATTTCCTTTCGGCCGACATATTCCTCATGAGTTTAAAAGTTCCTCCTATTTTTTTTATATCCTTAATATCCCACTTTTCATTTATCTTTTATATACAATGCCATATTTGACGTAAGAAATTATATATGTATAAATAAAATTTCTGGGGCGCATTTGTGACCTTTGACTATATATGGAAAAGATTTCCTTTAAATCATATAAATATTCTATCTAAATCTGAACATAAAAATAAAATTAAAATTCAGATTTTTAGAGAAAATGGCAATTTTACCGTTTATAAGTAACACGCACTATTCTTACACAACAATTTTAATGGAAAACACTTGTAGTTTCCAACAAAAATGTCCTTAATTGTTTTATTATATAATATTTTTAATGTTTTTTCAATTTTCAGACCTACTTTATAGATGTTCCTTGAAAAGTTCGCATTTCCCTCGTCAAACAAAAAACACACGGTTTCTAAACTTGTTCGTTTTATCATTTTTCACGTGCCAAATATTAACATTTCACATGAGCTGCCAATATATATCAAATAGATTGAAAAAATTCAAATAAAATTCTTTTATCACTGTTTAATCAGTTTTTCTCCATAAATTTACGTGATTATAACGAATTAATTACATAAATTTCGTACTTACAGACACTCAAAGTTTTTTTTAAATATATATTTAGAACAATGTATAATTAATTCAAGTTATTAGCATTTTTCATGTCCAATACACATTCTTTGGAGACATAATTATACGAATTTAACATGAAAACATTAATATTCAGACAGTAATATTTTACATTATCTAGTATTTAAAATTTGCGCTGATGGAACTAAAGTACAGGTTGTAAACGGATACATAAATCATATTCCGACCTAGATACTATGGTTGGATTACATTTTAAGGCAATATACGTGCCATTAAAATAATGTGCTATCAATAAATACATACGAAAAAGTGTTAGCAACATTTTGTTTCTAAAAAAATAACAATTTAAACAAAATACATTGTTCGATGTTCAGCCTTAATTTAGAATTATCTCTATACATTTTATATTACAAAAATAAATTGTTCTATACAGTTATGACAGATTTTCATCAAAATGTATACTTAGTATGATGCCGGTAATAAAAGTTTATGATTCATCGTTAAAAATTATTGATACAAGATGTGATATTTTTATGTTATAAAGGACCTTATCTCCACCATCTTTAACGGGATTTAGGTCTAAACTGAGTACCATCAAAATTATTTCACCTTCTTATTATTGCCTTTTTATTATAACTGATATTAAGTCTAATCACTATTAAAAGTGAATTAAAAAACTTTTAGGAGCGCATCAAGCAGTATTTTTTTGTTGTTGTTTGTTTTATTGTTCATTTCGACCCAAAGAATTATTGCTCAAGAACATCTCGTTTATTAACATAGTTAGAGAAGAATATTGTTTATAATTTTTCCTTTATAATGATAAACATAAAGAAATATATTTCCAATTGTTGCACCAAAACAATTTATTATGATCCTTTTTATAACGAGTATTTGATATTGAAGTTATAACAATAGAATACAAATTATAACATTTCTATATATTTACAATAGAAATTTGCATGAAACTTGTATATAAAATGAAACACTATTTTTATAAAATATATAGCTACAAAATAAAACGATTTAAAACAAACATAAAGCGAATACAAGTAATACAATTTCAATTGCATCTTATTATAAAATTGGGCTTATGAATAATAATGAAAATGTTATACATTTGAAATAAATATAATAAACAGATTCATAAGTCTTCACTCTCTATTATATAGTTTAGTTTATTTATTTGCATATAAAAAAGCCAGAGAATAAAATTTTAAGTAACAAATTACAATTTAAATTGCTTTTGTTTTCTTTTTGAAACTTTAATGCTTTTGAATTTTAAATTTATTACTAGAACTGTGGGGACACACTCATATACCTACCGTCTCTCTCACTTGTGTAAATGAATAGCAACAACGCAATACCAGAAACAACAACAACAACAACAATAGAAATATACAAAATTATTGAGCAAACAAGTAGCTCGTGTATATATAAAATCGATGGTCGTGGTGTGGGTGGGTTGGTTTATGAGTTATGGGTTTGTATAGAGCCTCGGACCAGCAAAAGCAACCAACGCATTTTGCATAATACTGGGTGCTTTGTATAACTACAAGTCCCGTGATAAATTATTACTTTCTACAAACTTTTCACGTCTCAAATTAAATACTTTGCATCCAAAGAGGGATATTTAAATTTCTCAACTCTGGAAAACTCATATGCATACCATTGATCTTGCTTTATGGTTAAAAACGAATTCACACAGATTGCCACACACAAACACAAAACTATCCCACACTGATACTTTTCCTATTGGAAAATCTAAATGCAAATTTAACGATACCTGCTATATCGGATTGCCCTCAAAACCCGCTTAATTGTCTCTAGGAGATTAAAATGGCTTGGCCATAGGGTTTAAACTTGTACCACAATACGTTCCGGTCTATTATATGTGGTAAGATACGAAAAATGTCTAAAAATATTCTAAATATACTATAAAATGTCGTGAATGTGACTTTTTTTATTATATATCCATATACCTAAATCATTTGGATTTATATTTATTTCGTTGAATCATCTTTATAATACAGTTTTTTCTCTTTTAAACATAAATTTAAATTATCGATTCTATATTATTTACCTAGTTTATTTATTTATAGATGAACTATTTTTGTAAATTTTTCATTTCATTTTGACAAATCAAACACTCTGGCAGTTTTTAATATTGTATAGGTATAAAAATAAAAATAATATGTGGGACGAGACGTGGGATTTTCACTAATAAATAAAATTTCAATCATTCAATCAATTCATTTCAAAAATATTATAAACAAAATTAATAGATATGTAGGTAGGTGTATTTATAAACAACTTTTCAATCAATTCAATCAATCGTTTTTCTATTAATAATGATGAAAAACAATCATATGTAAATTATTCACAAGAACAAATTTTCAAATAACATGTGATAATACCGTTTAATTTGAATGAAATTAATAAACATATCCAGAAATGAGTTTTGTAAACAACTCTTAGAAATTAATGAATTCATAGAAAATTAAACAGCGATGTGTCTATATCATTTTCAATTTCACTGGAAATGTTATAGACACATTTAACGAATCATTATTTATTTAAATCACTTAAAAGAACAAACTAATTACTTGTAAAATATAAATTTCTATTACTGTGATGTTTAATTACATATATAACAATACCATCATACAAACTGAATACTAATTTAATTTAATGTATGTAATAAAGATCACAATGTTTAACTGCAGCTTCTTGTACAGTAAAGGAGAAAAGACATTTAAGAAGACAACCCTCAGAAGTTAATTTTACCTTTAAAGTGGAATTATATATTTTTAAACATATTCAAAGTAAAAAATTCTATTTCTTTGCAATTGAATCAAAAACGCGCCAATATAATTGAATACAGTCGTTTCTCTAAGATGAATTATCACTGACATATTTTCACTTGAACTAACAATCCATGTTTGACTTGTTGTTTGTTTTGTTGCGTTGTCGTGTTGCACGCGAAAAACCACAAAACGGAATAGTTCGATTAGAAAAGAATATACTATATGTACAAGTATGTATGCATATTACTTAAACCTTTCAACATTCTCAGATAATAACTTAGTTAATAATGAAAAAAAAAACTCTAAACATACATATAATTACGCATATTATAAATTAAACTGGAAAACTTTTTTGGGAAATTAGTTTTTTGTTTTATTCGGTGAATTCGCAACTTAACGAACAAAACAAAGAAAAATCGATAGGTTTTTTCATTCAATTGACTAGCCATGGCACTAGCCTAGACCGCTTTGGAGCAATATTTCCTATTAATGCCAAAAGAGAACGTTGGATAAAAAAGAATCGTTTTAGGTCCCCGAAAACATCCCTTCGTTAAATTAACCAAATTTGTTTTCTTTGTGGCCACCTGTTTGTTTGGAACCAAAACACTAATTCGATGCAACAATCGAATAATCCGAGGAAGCAAAAGCAATTTACTTAGATTTCCGCAAAATAGGGCGTATATATGTATATACGATTTAACTTGGAAAACTTCATTGACGTCATATTACCCCCACATTTTAAGTTTTATTTTAAATGTTTTTATAATACGTAAATCACTAAGATCGGAATGAATCATCAGTGTAATCTTTTTGTAAAACGGTCGAATATATATAGTTGACCAACCTTTATATGTCTTAATTCGCAAACGTGGTTTTTCTTCCCTTTTATCTGACCAAGTTGCCACATAGTATAGATAAGCCCTAAAAGATGACTTTCGAGGTTACACTTTGACATTGTACTACTTAAATACAGATAAGCGCCGTTTCGCACCTAGCTCTTGTATTAAATACAAGTTTATAAAGGCTTAGTGATTTCGAAAACATTTTCTACTATGGTCTAATAGTTGCTAATGAAAAATTTAAAGTAAACCCTGATCTGGGAATGGCAGGTGCACAATTCCATAAAAGATTCAAACACTTTTAGTTTACACAGTGTCAAGTATTAGAATATGTTTTTATATTTTTATGTATCTGAATTGTAGTATTAAAAATTTGAAAAGTTTTTCAAACTACTTTTAAATTAAAGAAAAATAAATAATCAGAAATTACAGAAAAAAGTTGAATAGATATAAATTAAATTAGAAAAGTTTTGTATATTAGCATACGTTTTTGTAATATAAAAATAGGGTTGCATTTTGAAAAGTTCACAGTTTAAATCGATTGCAAGAAATTGCATGGAACGATATAACAATATACATTGTATATAATATATATTATATACACGGTCGGTATAAAGTTAATTTAAACCATAAAATGGCCAACAACGGTCTATCTGGACACCGTTATTGGACTTTAGTATTGAACCATCATGTTAATGTTGTGCAAGCTTTATACAAGTTCGAATATTCACCGACTTGACCAACAAAAGCTCCCTTATTTATTTCGAACATTTTTATGTTCCACCTACATACTACATATAACGTATTTAGTATGTAGCACATAGTCAAGTTAGTGTACAAAAAAGAATACACATTTTATTCAATAGAGTTAATCTCAAGTTACAGTATGTAATAAAAAAATCGATAAAAGAAAAACCGAATTTTTAATTTAATCTACGATAATTATTAGTAATATAATAAAAAATGTTTTATTCATTAAGTTAAATGATTATTTCTTGTTGCTATAAAGTTTCTATCGTAATATATTGCAAGTGGTTTTTCATTTTCAGTGGTAGTTTTTATTTGAAATTTTAAATTTTCCCGGTGGAATCTCGACTAACATTGTTTCTTATTAATTTTAATGGGAGGATCTTAAATTTGTCGAATAAATAAAAAAATTCTCTTTTTTTTTGTTGCTCTGAACCACCCTGAGTTAAAAAAATCAGTTAAACTCTCACAAGAATCCAAGTTGACCTCTGACGATAAGCTATTTCTTGCAGTCAGTGGCTTCTGACCAAAAAGTTTTATAACAAAAAGTTTGCTCGAATATAAAACATAATAATAAATTTTTTAACAATTTTTATAAAATTTTGTAAATAATTAATAAATTCTAGGAGTATTTATTAAGTAAACATTGACTAATTTAAGCTATTCTGGTTGACACTCGAATCGGTTTTTCCTTTGGTTTCACTAGCACTTTCACAATAAACGTTTTTTGAAATAATTTATTTATCTAAAGGTTGTGTAATACAAAATTACACGCATTACTTTTTAATTATAATGTACTAAGAAACTAAGATATTTTCTAAAATGATTTTCCGTAAACGTATGAAATGATTACATGTAAAAAAAATAATACACACATATTCTTTCGATTTCTCAATTTATTTGAAATAAATTCATTATTTAGACTTTACACAATGAATAAAGTACATTCGTTTATGTATAACTTCAAATAAAATTTAGGCAGTAATTTATAAATGTCAGTAAATTTACCAATATTTTCATTAGTTTGTTATATACCACAATGAAAATATGATAGAATATAAATTGAATATTTCTAACTGAGAAATCATTTATTAAATTTACTAAACTAACAACATGAGTTTTTCGAAATTTATAGAAAATATTATTAATATTATTCATTTCAACCACATACATATTTGTCTATTTCCCACTATATTTATCCATAGATAATCGGTTCCTATATTACGAACTCTTTCACCCATCAAATAACAAAACGCACCCTCATTCTATTCTATTATATTTTTTTTTAACGAAATAAAAACATTTCCCTTCACAAGGCATTGACAAACGATTCGTATATACTTGTCTCTCTTCTATCTCATTCCGACAATAATATAAGAACTATAGGATTTTCCTAACTGTCTTACTAAGAGAATCAATTGTGTTAGAAGTGTGTGTCTGTGTATTTCTTACTCCTGTGTTATCCTGTGTATTTGTGTGCAGATGATGCCAAATTTCTGGAGAAGGAAGATGAAAACTACCCCCTCCCCGCTTTATGTTTGCCAAATGTTGCACGTTCACATACTGTCATATCTTTTAAACTTTAATTAGATGAAATAAAATGAATTATTAGAGGCAATATCTCATTATAGCTAACGAAAACTTAATTTTCTTAAGAGTTTGTATTATTGTTAGCGCGTAACACATGTGTTTTCTGTTGCCGCAATGTTAAATTAAAATTTATTTTACATTCTCTTTAATATATTCATAATTACGTAGAAAATAGGAGAAATCTATAATGATTACACAAGTTCTTAATTGACTTAATTAAAAGCTCCAATTTTTTTCACATACTTTTATCTGTAAATGCCCATTATGAATTTTTTTTTACAAAATAAACAGTGATTTATAAAACTATGAATAATTAAACTAATTTATAATCATTGTACAGCAGTGAATTTTACAACATATAAAATATTACCAATATAATTCTGATATTATTGAAATATCATTTATAAATTTGAAATAAAATTTATTTTAAAAAATAAAATAAAGTTTATTGAAATATCGTTTACTCATTCGCAGTAAAAGTTTAAACATTTTCGAGTTTTATGCACAATTTTAGTTTGCTCATGTTATATATATTTTATAATGTTTACATCTAAAGTAAACAAATAAAATATGAAATATTAAGTAGATGGGGGTAAAAACTAACAGCAAGTTAGATACCGTTTTTCATGTGGGACGCCTTATTTCTAAGAACAAGTTATCTACGTGAAGACCGTGAAAAATTACCCAATTAACTGTCAGGACTCATATCTTCTTCAAACACTATAAGCAAACTTTATGGAAATATTGTACAATTTAATAACTCAACACACACAAAATGCAAGAACCACTCACTCCTCTCCAGAACTATATATGATACATAATATTTTAGAATAAGTCACCGTAGCAATTTTTTTCTTTACAACATGATACACTAAAATCATAACATACAACTACATAAATTACGTACGTATCATATTTTTAGAGATATATTTTACAAAAATATGTAGATGAGATAAAACTGTATACTTTAAAAAAATAATGAAATTATGCTTGTTTTCTGAGTATCAAAATTTAACAAGCTTTTTTTTTAAATAATGATGCAGTAGTAAATTTTTAATTATTTTAAAAAACGTCGCCATCAAATTTTCATAAGTACTCTATCTAAAGCTCATGGAACCAAAAGCACTCAAAAGCAATAAAATCACTTCCGCAAATCTTGATAAATATAAAAAAGAAACGAAATACATATAAAACGAATCAAAAAAAATGGACATGGTTATCCTTTTTTTCGTACTCGTATTTAAAATCGATTACAAAAATTCCAGAATGTGACAAA
The DNA here is from genome assembly GCA_004796505.1 of Oryzaephilus surinamensis. NCBI lineage: Eukaryota > Metazoa > Arthropoda > Insecta > Coleoptera > Silvanidae > Oryzaephilus > Oryzaephilus surinamensis. Next base: position 28,606 of record SSSI01001995.1, read on the forward strand.
AAGATGAGAATAGATGGGCACGGTATATAATGGCTGGCATCGGGGACGGTCAACAGGGAATTTACAACCAGTGCTAGTTTGAATGTCGTGGTCAGCAAGAGGAAGTAATCAGGCTGCATGTTGAGGCTGCTCTTTCACCAACTTCCGGTCCCAACACGGACGCTCACAAAGGACTATAAAACACCGCCCGGATATACTTATCAACTAGTTTACGTATATATATTCCACCACTATCGGCCGTTAAATGGTCGCAGAATGTTGTCTATCATTTTGTAATGTTTTCAGCAACGTTAATTTAGATATGAGCGATTTTTACCATTTTGGAAATATTTCATAACGTCGGTTAAAAACCGCATGTACATTTGAAGCGATACAGATAATGAATGTAAGGTGTTGAAAAAGAGATGATCAACTAATGTGATATCCGTTTTGGTGTCATTCAATGTTGTAAAGTTAAAGTCGGTGCTTAGTAACGTGAGTTATCCGGAAAGCCATCGCATGAACGCAAAATACGGACTCCTGTTAAATGGACATCATTATTTACTGATCCAGTGGTTGATGCTTACACTCACTTACGGTGACAAAGACATCCAATTAGACGAGGGAAATAGGATTTTTCCAATTTTATTGCAACACATTTTACACATTTATTTAACATACTGTAATTGTGTTTGTTTGGCTGTGTCGTAATTTAAATTTGTGCAATAATAGGTATGTGCTAAATAATACACAGAAATCAAATTAGTATGAAATATCGCGCAAATCAAAATTGGAAACAATAAAAGGCATATAAGTGTAGATTTGCATTTCTATATTTATTTACGTATTTGCAGTTAAAGTGCTATGTAGTAGTGTAAGTTTCGAATATGTTTGATTAAAATTGTGCATCTGAAAATTGCATTCAATAATGCACGTGGCAAAATTCCATTAGATATTTTGACCATCACTTTTCTGATGAAAATCAGCTCCATATGGAATTTGTGTCACATTTTTTATTATTTTCCTTATTGTGTATCAACCTGTCATATGCTTTTATCTAAATGGCAGTTAATAGGGTTTATGGAACGATTTATAGAGAAGATGTGTTCCACCATGAAAATATATTACAATCTTTCTCTTAGCTTTTAATGAAGCAAGTTTTTCTGTAAATGGAGTTAATGTTATATATATAACGAACTGCAGTCGTTGGAATTCCTCAAATATTGAGTTTCAAAGCTGTTCAACAATAATTCCAAATAGAATATAAATTCACCTAAAACCTATTTAAATGGATGACAAAATAAATTGTACTTTCAATAAAATAAATAACAGTATGTGTTTACCACACAAAATAGTTTATGTAACTCTGATATTACTTGTAAAATGTATCCATTAACAGCATCCATATATTTAAAATGACGTGATTATATAGACGTATTTAGTGTTATAAAACCTTTAGAGTGAAATTGAAATTCAATATTATTGAAATTTAATAAACCCGTAATCACAGTTGCAATTTTATATAATATAATAATATTTTTACATGAATGAAAATAATGAATTATGTTAATACATACATATTATTTTGTCAATTTCGTTTTTATTTTTCCATTAATTTCGATTTAACTGAATAATTTCAAATATACAAAAACTAGTTACAAAAATAATTGTATTTATTAATAACAATAATGAAATTCGTTTAATTTTAAACTATTTTCATGACATTTGCATTTGGATATTATAAATAAAATAATTGTGTATTAAAACTGGGCTTTTTATATAATACAAATAAATAATACATAAATCATTTATTACGAAAAAGATGAAACTGTTTCAAACAAAAATAGGTATATATGTGGATAAAGCTCTCTCATTGCTATAACATCTTTTTGTGACAGTCCTCAAACAATACAAATGTGAAGGACGAACGAAAAAAGTGCACATTATGTCCGCGTGTGCTTTTTAGGTTCGTCCAATGTTCCCTTTTACAAAAGAATTCGGTTTGGTACATTTCAAAGACGAGATCTATTGCTGAAACTTACATTCCTTTACTAACACATCAAACTCCTTTCAACTACAAAATGTGTTTCGATAAAATTTTATTCGTGGAAAATCATTTTCCACCAACAACAACAATAAAATAACATAAAAATGAATTTAATTAACTACATATTTTAAAACACCAAAATATTTTCGTATATTATTTTGTCCGTAAATTATTTAATAAAACTTTTTGTATATAGAAAAAGGGAATAAATTCAAAAATCCATTAAAATGTTGTATATTAAAGAAATTGAAAAGACTTTGGTTGGTTGAAAGTAAACTTCGTAAAAGGCCTTTTTACAGGTAATTAGTTATGTTTTGTGTGTGTGTGTCGGTAAAGCTATATAATAACGAGAAAGGTAAATGGAAAGGAACACGTGCATTGGGCACACGTTCATTTTGACCTAATAAGCAAGATGTGTACCAACGAACATACATATATAATAATGAAAAGGGAATATTATGAAAAGCATCGAAATTATGGCAGTAATTTTCTATCATCAATCATTGTTATGATTGTTTTTTCGTAAAGTAAGTATAAGTAAAGAATTTTTCATTTGGAATAAATTGATTCGATTTGAATGCATATTGGTATATTTTCTAAATTAGGTGCTCATCACGTACGGGTGTGTGTAATTTTAATTCACATCAATTCAAGTAGAATAAGGGGAGGCATTTTAGTTCCAACTTAGAAAATAATGTGCACAACAATGGCGATGATTAATCCACACACCACACACACACATAAACATGGAAATTTTAATGAATGTGTTTGCACTATTATTGCCTATTTCTAAAGCCATGCCAAAACATTCCTTTATTGTAATGCCACAAACATTGTACGTTAACAAGTCATGTAGGAGGCAAGAAAACACCTTCTATATACACATCAAGCTTTTCATAAATCGCAAGTTTGAAATACTTGAAAGTTAATGAAAAGTTGGTAATATATATCTGTAAACTAAATTTTCCACAAGTTGTATTCAAAAAAGTATTTACATTTTGTAAACTGGATATGTGAAATAGGCATATGTTTTTTAATATTCGTTATGTGTGTACATTTTTCGGATTTTTTTTTAATTATAGTACAGATTTAACTCATTGTCAATAGTGATATGCTGGTATACGATTAAATTACACAAAATGTATATACATACAGAATCGCTCGTTTATGTGATACTGGTTTGCCAAATACCTCTCTTTAATATGTATAAAAACGAATATACAGAGGGTGTGAGAAACAAACACGCACATCTATCCAAAACTCAATCGACGAACAAGACGAAAAGAACACACAGAGGGCGGAAATCTACTCGTATAAATGCAAATAAAGTAGAAATCTTTCTCGAATCACAACACCTTGTATCGGTTCATTTAAATATTTCATCTTCATTTCATACGGGACCGCTTGAAAACTTTCAACTAATATAACTTTGCCAAACATCTCAAATTTGCAGTTGTCTACATGTACATATATACATATATCTGAATATGTAGTATAAAATATAAAGTTGAAACTGAAACTTGATTCAATTTGCCTGTACAGGCCATCTTACTTGAAACAAGTAAAAAAACTAAATGATATTACGTCCTCAGCTTTCAGCTATTGAATTGCTTTCATACCACCTTGTTAAACCCTCGTATAAGTGTTCATGTATACAGTTTATAAATATTACTTTCTTAAATTACATACATTGATAAATTCAAAAATGTTAATTTAATATTCATGCGTTGAAATTTTTCAAATGAATAAAAATTTTAAACAGATTTAAAATGAATAGTTTCTTGCCGTAATCGGAGTCGTCATGTCTTGTTTGGTAAGTAATATAAATCATAATAGAGTACAGCATTCAAGTTCAATTTGAATGTGTTCAAAGCGATTATAGTTAAAGCAAACACATATTATTATTGTATGTTATATAGTGGAAGATATTAAAGCAAGACAAGAAGTCAAATAGCGTAGAATTGTATAGTTGAGGAATGCGAAAATATTGTATAGCTTGCTGGCATTATACAAAAACACCATAATAATGCAAACAGATAGACACATGTGTGTATAATAAATTAGTAGAGTACAGAGTACGCCAAGAGCAATTAAGCTCAACTATTTGTCATCAAACGTTAACAATCCGAACCATTTTATGCTCGTCGAGGGTATTGTATAGTTTTGTTTACTTGCTCTTCTCCAAATGGAAAATACTAATTGAAAACTGCATACATCAATTTTCTAGATAAAATCGCTTCGTTGAACAAATAATAAATATTTATACAAAATAATAATCTTTTGTGTGTTCAACATAAAAAAATGTATCCATAAAAATAGCTTAAACATCATTAAACTTTTCGTTTAGACTTAGATATACCTATATATTTAGTATTAGCCTGCAATGGTTTATAGTGTGCCTTAATGGCCGTCGTACTACTCCTTTTACGATTTACAGTAAATCCTAGGTGTATGGACCTTTATTCAAGGTAATTTTCTTTCGAGTTTGAATTACTGGGAATAGTTCAAGTGTAAATTACGATTTTGCAGTCTTTGAAGTCGGTCAGGAATGAAATTTGCTATGGCATTCCTAAGAACTATATCAACCGAACACTAATTTGCCTTTTATATACCTGAAAATACGGAATACACGTCCGTGCACTTTCAGTGAATCCCGTTTCAGTCGCTACCCAACCAAATGTCCATCACACCACCTTAACTATAACTATTAAAGTTAACTTACTTTGATGTTATATTAACTTCAAAATTTCCTCTTTTTAACGTTTTGCTGGAAAATCGCAATATAATGCTGTTATGTTATAATAATGGCTGGTGTAGAGTGTGTTTATAACTGTAAACTTGCAATGTAATAACAAGGAAACTGTTATATCATCATGGCTTGAGTTGTAATAATGGCAATATAGTAGCTGTATGTACAAGATCGTTCAAGTGGAGAAATTTTTAATTTAGTTTCAAAGTCTTTAAATCAAAAACGGGCACTTTATACATAATAAAATATACTGAACCGTCTGTGTGAGCTGCCAATAAAATTATAATTTGCATCAAAGAAGTCACTCAACTAGAAGTTTTCAGCGTCGTAAAAAAGTTTCTACTTAGTATAAATTAATTTCGCTTTATGTTCAGTTAGTACTATAAACACATTTTTATTAATAAGTAATTTATACAATTACAAAATTTTTTAAGGATCTTTTTTAAGTTGGAAAAAAGGAGCTTGAATTTTTCTACCATTTATACTTGTTTTAATTAAACCACCGAACTTTACTGTATAGAGTGAAAATTATACTTGCTGTGTACTGATTTTTTTTATAAATATACGTATGTTGCCATTCTGTTAGGAAAAACTTTGAAAATCGATTAGACAGGAATTTTTCCATTGTTGGAAAATTTCAATAGTTGATTTTTCTATTGTACTCAACTGTTCACGTTGTAAATAGTGTAAGACGTTTTTATTTAGCTTGAGTATTTGTCATTCTTAAAAGCACTTACTTTTCCGATTTTTGTGATTTTGTTTGACAAATAAGAATGTTCAAATAACGGAAATGGGTGACAAGTCAACACTACGATGCTATTACCATTGTTATGTTATAAAAGAATTAAATAGTATATTTTTAGTTAAATCTATTCTATTTCTTGAAATTGCAAAATATAGTCTGAATTCGAAATTTAGAGCAATCGACAATTTACAAAGAGAACATCATCATCCAATACAATTACTAAAGAATAGATCCAACATTTCCTCCTGTTAAGGCCAAACACAATGGCCATCTACTTCAACCGAATTCATGTGAATCCCAAACTATTGTTATTTTGATGGTGGTGAGCCTCTCTATTTATATGACTATATATATTAGCTACCAACAATGTTATATACAATCTATAGTCAGCCCTTTTTCTATATAAATTACAACATTCGCACACAAAAAAACAACTTAGATAATAATTTACCAAATTGGAATAAATTACTATGTATTTATCTAAATGTCCGCACAATTTCCGTTCAATGAAACAACAATTTAGAATCTACTTTCTAAAATAGAAACAAATAATAGAAGCAATTTATTTGAACGCCAGTACTAATTAATTATATTTTGGAAAAAAATCCAATATATAGGAATAACGATATCCATTTATTTAGAAATTGTTAAAATGAAATTATTTGAGCTTTTTTATTTTTCACATGTGTTTAGCAATTAGTGAATCTGATGAAGGTGTTTCAGTAATAAGTAAATGTTTACAGTTAAAGTGCAGAATCAATCTGACTATTTCCGTGCCTTCAACACGCCACTACCCTCTGTTATATACCAGAACTACCCGCCACACGTCCCGTTTGCCTGAGGGCAAACGCCCGTAATTAACTAACTTGGTTACGATAATTAAATTTATGGTAAGGAATACACCAAAAATAGCTCTTGGCAAATCTCTTCATAGATCATTGCTGCTAATATATATTTCTCGGAAATTAAATTTACTATACACGAAATTCCAGTGAATGTTGCGATTTTCTCTCTATATATGTATATATATATATATATACCTAACAATCTCATTCCACCCCATTTATACAATTAATGTAAAATGCAAGCATTCAATTTCAATAATTTTAAATTTTGCACTAATGTAACCCAGTATTATATATACTTGGTACAAATTATTTATACCAGTCGTGTTACTTCATTAATATTAAAACTTTCAATCTGAATTTATATTTTATTAAAGCTTCATTGAACATTTAGTATATACAGCCCAAAATTAAATATCTATTTAATGTTCGATTATTGAGCGTTTATTATACGTGTACATTTATATATAATATTATAAAGGTGTGTAAATCCACGTGCTTGCAGGCATTCTATATACCTTTATTGAATATTGATGATGTTCCACAACTATATACGCACCCTTGTAAGTAATTCAGAAGCAATTAGTTACTAGCGTCTATATATATATATAGACGGTTAATGGCTGAAGGAGACTTGGTTAGCATATAAACACACCTTTACATTTCTGTTTTATCAACGAATGTGTCTTCAGATACATCATCTGTATATAATACGTGCCAAAATCATGAATCTTAATGAATGTACAGCTAATGAGCAGGTGTAAACTGATTATTAATATATTCTCCCTGCCATATTCTATTGGCATCAACACTGAAAACGGTTTTCTGATAATTATATTGGAAAATCAGTCGAGTGCAATATAATTCCGAGGATAATACTATTCGTATTATTACTACAT
>SSSI01002001.1:8503-21559 GCA_004796505.1 Oryzaephilus surinamensis
TAGTTTTTCTTCTCGACCTATATTTAAAATGTCATAACGGTTTAAACGCCTGTAATGAACACTATTCTTCTTTTTCACGTTCTTTGCAGTTTTTACTTCCTCTAAACACTTTATGTATTTGTCCTTATCGAAATAACAGTTATTATTGTTCTTGTTTGCCACAAGTTCATCCATTATTTCATAAAATCTTTGTTTTACACTCATTTTGATTAATTGTTTACCTCAATATCTATTTTATAGGTTAATTTTTATAATGTGTTAACCATAATACGGTCACGAAGTATTAAAAACAAAACTAAAATGCGAATTAACCTCGCAATTTCACAAACAAAATGTCTTGTTCAACATTTACCAACTCTCTAGTAAATCCTAAGATTTACCAACGCTTGATGGTAAATGTCCGAAAAGTTTTATAATTATTGGCCATTCCGGACTTTTACCATCAAGAGTTGGTAAATCTTAGGTTTTACCGGTAAATCCTAGAATTTACCGTACTTCGGGCTTTTACAGTAACATATATATAGATAAATACATCAAATGTTATGGATCATCATGACATACACAGGGTGTTCCAGAATAAGTGTCAAATACTTCAGGAGGTTATTCCTGAGTACATTCTAAGAAGAAAAGTCCATATAAACACATGTCCAAAATGGCACGGTTTCTGAGATACAGGGTGTTAAAATTTCTGAAAAATTAAGGTTTTTCTTTAATATTTTAATACATACTGTAGATATCAAATTAAAATTTTGCACAAAACAAAAATGTAGTTTATTGTTACACATCTACGTGTAGAATTTTTAATAAATTTAAAGGGAGGGTGGGAACACACCCCAACAACTTTTAATTTTGTCTTATGTAAATGTACTTTCAAATATCTCATTTGACAGATAATGTATGTAGGAATCTTTTATGTCTAAATTTTATTTGATTGTACCGTTTTCGAGAAAAATTCAAAAAATTGAAAACGTGTCATGAATTAAATCAATTTTGAAAAATATTAGATACAGGGTAGTTAATAAGTAAGTGTTATAACTGCGACGGATAAATGTTTGAATTATTTTAAGACAAAAACTTCATATAAACATGTGTCAAAAACACAATGGTTTTGAAGTACAGGGTGTTATATTTTTAAATTTTTTCAATATTATTAACACCCCGTATCTCGAAAATGGTGCGATTTCTGTGTTTATATGAAGTTTTTGTCTTAAAATAACTCATAAAGATTTATTTCTTAAAGCTATAGCTCATACTTATTACCTTGTATCTAATTTTTTCATAAATGATTTTATTTATGACACTTTCCTTTTTTTTGGATTTTTCTCGAAAACTGTACATTTCAACAAAAAATTTCAAGATACATTAAAGATTCCTAATTAAATTATCTATCAAATGAACCTATTGAAGGTAGGTATATCTAAATTGGATAAAAACAAAAGTTGTTAAGGTGCGTTCCTATCCGCTCCAGCACAACTAATAGAAGGGGGTGACTAATTTTTTAAAATTCTACCTGAAGATGTGTGACAATAAACTACAATTTTGTGCAAAACTTCATTTTGATATCTACAGTATTTGTTAAAATATTAAAGAAAAACCTTAATTTTTTAGAAATTTTAACACCCTGTATCTCAGAAACCGTGCCATTTCGGACTTGTGTTTATATGGACTTTTCTTCTTAGAATGTACTCAGGAATCAACCCCTGAAGTACTTGACACTTATTCTGGAACACCCTGTATAATTATGTTTACTTAATCTCTGGTTTAAAGTTAAATAAAAATATTTTAATTAGTAATTCTAATTACTAATGATGCAATTTTCAATTTGTATTAGACTTGAAGTGCCGGACTGCCACAAATGCCACAATATTGCGTATGTTTTATAGAAAATGCACTTCCATCAAATATTGATAAAATATATTGTATATAAGTTCTAAATTCTTAATTTTAAAAAAACTAAGTCAGAATAATTTTCTTTAATAATTCATAAGACACAATAAAATTTTGTTTTATAAAAAATAATAAAAAAGTGAATTTTTAATAAATTTTTATTCAATTTTAAATTTAAGAATTTCTTTTCAATGTTATAAAAATATGCATATGAATTATAATAATATATACACATTCGTCTAGTTAACAATATTTAGATATTAAGTAAAAAAATTAACATTTCAAAATGAAATTTAAAAAATATATACTAATTCAACTAGTATTGGTTACAGTATTTGACAGTAAATGATTTGGGGCATCGGCGAACATAACTTTTAATTTGTACGCCTCAGCAACAAGAATACTAATTTCAGAACTTGTCCAAGACTGTGTTGGAAGATTTTGTAATAATAATAGCAATCCTTGAAAATCATGTTGTTTTAATAAATCATTTTTCCAATACAGCAAAAACGACGCACAAACATATAATTGAAATGTTGCAAAACAATCATTTTCCGCCAAATATGTGTCCCATAAACGTATTGTACATCTCAAAGGTATTTCTCTTGTTAATAAATTATTTAACCATCTAAACGAAAATTGTAAATAACTAACATTGTGCTGAATTAAATGCTTATGTAATTGTTCATCAACACGTTTGATAAGTTCCTCTAGTTGTAACACTTTTTTCTGAATCCCTATTTGGGCAAACACATAATTATCTTGTATACCATCTAAAAATTTTGATAAACACCAATATGAATCAGCTTCTATTATTTTCAATTGTTCATCATTTAAAGTGTCAACATGAAATGTTTCAAATAATTTATTATCTGATATAAATTCTTGTAAAAATACAACATAAAATGGTGTTACTAAATCATTAATACCTTGTACATAACCGGAAGCTGGATGGCGTATTGACCATATAAATAAAATTCGTTCAAACATCGTTTGAACAGTTTTTTGTTGAAATAATTTTATCGTTGGATTCATTCTTGGAACATCAATATTTATTTGATGTTTTATATCGCGATTATTATCGTCATGCTCAGTATAATAATATTTTTCAACTAACAACCAATAATCTTTACGTTTACGTTCCAATACATCATTGCGTCTTTCTAAATTGATTGGTAAATAGCCAGATAATAAACGCCATGTTATACCACGTACTTTAACTGGTATACCAGACCAACTTAATTTGCATAAATCGTCTAATGATGGTGAATTCAATAATAATGCTTCAAAACGTTCCAATTTCGATTCATTGTCTTCTTCTTGTGGTGGATTTGAACAAATTAATTGTTTTGGTCTTCCTGGTACTTTATTTGTTTTAATTAGTTCATTATCTTGTTGTATCACATTTGATTTATATGTTAAATTGTTACTACTATTATTACTATAATTACACGTTGTTGATGTTGATGTTGATATTGATGGTACTGTTATTGTTAAATTTACAGATGTAGCTGATAATTCCAATTCCGTGGCATTTCGATGAGTATTTAATACATTTAACGCTGCAGATTGCGAAACTTTCTTTGATATTTTCGTACCTAAAACCATAATACATATTTATATTATAAACAATAATTACTTTCACTCAAAAAGTCGGAGCTACCACTATATACGTCTATATAATGTAATGTTTTAATTTACTTATATGTATACGATTTTTGGGAATATGTACACCCATATGCATATAACAAATAAAATTGAGAATTTCAAATCACATTGTGTGTATGAATTTTCGACATAGAGCATACTCGTATTTATGTCATCAGGTAGCTACATTGATGTAATTGTGAAAGATCTTTTTCCGAATATATATTTACTTAAATAATCCGAATTTCAACTTTGAAATTAGATCTTTTATTGCAAGGGCTCGTAAATCAATAGTCATAATTTTAAGCTGCCAAATGCATTTTCATATGCATGTTGTTTTAATGGACGTTACCGTTTTAACCGAGTTCATATGCCTAAATGGTGACGAGGTGCGCTCGAAAATTCCAAATATTAAAATCGGTGTCTAGGTGAAATGTTTCCGCCCGAATAACAGAATAAGACAATGCACTATAAACAAAGTCGTCAATGACAGTCAAATATATATATTAATATTTAATCAATAAACAAAATGTCGGAAACACGAATTTTGTTATTACCATATTAGAGAAATATACATATAATCTCTAACTTTAAGTTTAAAAATTAAGTTTAGTTTAACTCTATAAATTTCTTTTTGTATCATTAATTTTTCTTTACAGATACTCAAAGCATAACTTAGGATAAGCGTGTTAACGTATTCTAGTATGAGTGCATTGCTTTGAATGCCGAACAATTTTCGGAACTCACATAGTAAAAGATTTTCTTATAAAAATTTACTTATACTGTACACAACCTGTAATCAGACTGTGCCTGCGTGAAAGTGGTTAGTTATATTATTCCTAATTCTGATAACTGAGGATAGAATGGTTTTTGAACCAAAAAGAACTGTCATTTTTGTTACAAACATAATACGGTATAATATGTATTTTTTCGCTTCTTCTGAGAGGAATTTTATACTCTACTATATCTGATTATCTAATGGTGTTATGGCTGAATTAGTTCTATGTTTATGTGAAAGGCACGGTTTTCTTCTCTTTCTTCGTGAGTAGATCAGCTTATATGCTCTTATTTGTATAATACTCTCAGATACTAGCCTTCTAAGTCTAAGAGTGTTAATTCTTTGTTAAGTTTACACAACCAAGTTGCAAGTTACTATGCGAAAGCGATCTCCGCCAATAATCTGGACAAATTATTTGCTCCCATAAAAAAACTGGCGCCAGTTACTTGCTCATGTAAACTTAGCATAACAATAATTTAAATGAATGATCTTATAAAAACTTTGATGAATATATTGAAATTCATTTGAAAAATTAAATTTTAAAGTGCCTAGCGTTATAAAATTACTGTGTCAAGAAGTGTTTGTTCTAATACAGTAGAGACAAAGCAAATGTGAAATTACTAATTGTTCAATAAAATTTTATTTTAAATTTAGTTCAATGAAATAGAGAAAAATTAGCTATTAAATATTGTTGATGTTTTAAGTGTAGAATTTTTAGCAAAATTAATATTATGGGTATATATGAACTTAATATATTCAAATTAAAAAAAATGAACTTTTTCAAATAATGCGCTTCATGGCCGGTTTATACTTTTACAGTCTTTACAAATACAGAATGTTTTTTTCCAACAATATATGACAAAAAAATGAATAAAACTTTTTAAATAAATATATAAATGAAGATATCGTAGCTTAAATATTATATTTCTTCTACAGAAAAATTTATTATTTAACTTTGGTGGTTTAAGGGTTATACTTGCAATAAAGGATATACAATAAATAAAATAATATTATTTCAATGTTAATCTGAAGAAGGATACATTTTTGTGTAGTACACATCAACACTGCTATCTGATGTCGTATGTATATATTATTATTTTAAGAAAGAGGAAAAACCATTGTTAAAGTTTTTCATTAATAAAATTTACCGAGTATTATTAATAACTTCGAATTTATCATATTGGTAACATATAATATGTACATGCATACGTATACATATAGTGAGAGGCACATATCAGTCAGTTTCCCAACCCCTGCTGACTTTCGAACCAATCAATGAAATATCATCAAATTTTGATTACAAGCGCTACAAGCATTATTGAATACGTAACTTTCAATAGAGTTCTGTACTTCCGCTTTCGTAGTACTTCCGGTGATACCGAAAATTAACTAGGTACAACTTTCTTATTTCAATTGGAACACTACATTTTTTATTGGAATTTTGGATTTTACATTAAATTCAAAATTGAGTTTGTGTAAGACATTTTATGCCTAAGTTTAAAGATTTTTTTTATAAATTTTGACAATACAATTGATTGAAAAATAAAATTTTGTAAAAAGACTAGCAGTACTTTCTATAGGATTTTTAACAATTATTAGTTTAAATATTAGTTTACTGTAATCAACTATTTTGAATGACTATTGCATTTTTTATTTAATATGGCACATTTAAATGTACATACTTTTAAAAAAGTATAAATTACTGTATACATTTTTCTTATGCCGGGAAGTGATAGCTTTACACCAATCGATTAAGTTCTTTTTCTAAAAAATTAAAAAACAATAGGACATACCGTCACATATCATTTAAAATCAGAAACTTATAATTGGTTAAAGTAGACCAAAATTTAAATTACTATTAAAACATTCTATATGTGGCATAATTTTCTATTTAGTTAAAAACCTTATGGTAATGTTAGTCTTTATGCCACATTTCAGTTGCTTAGTAATCTTCTTTACAAAGATATGAAGATGAATCTAAGATACTCATTTTCCAAATTTTACATTAAAAAATTAATAACTCCAAAAACCTTTAACTTTAGGCATAATATACTTTATATAAATTTAACTTTTTTAATGTAGAATTGAAAAATTATATAAAAATGAGGTTTTCCATTTTAAATAAGAAAGTTGTAGTCAATTTCCAATATAACCGGAAGTGCTTGAAAGTGGAAGCAACTTCATTGAAAAGTACGTATTCGGTAACACGTGCAACCAAAGGTTGATAATATTTGACCGATTAGTTCAAATTCAAAAGCTAACAGAGCGAAACTGATTTTTGCCAATTACTGTAAAATTGATTATGTATATGTATTAATAACTAATACATTATACTGGGATTATAATACATAACTTATGTATTATGATCCCTAATAATCTTATTTGTACTTATTAAAAAAGTTATAACATAACTTATAACTATTGCAAACGTATATTCTTAAGACATCTAAATTAAGTTTGTTATGGATTATGATTAATAACATTCAACATTTCAACAATATTCAACAATATCGATTTCAGGATATTAGGAGTTTATCAATATTTTTTAAGTAATTTTGTAATTAATAGGTAACATTAGAAATGTGAAATGACCTGAAAGTCTTATACATATTTATATTTTAAAAACATTTTAAGCCTTTATAAAGATTATCAGTGTCACTAAAAACATTATAATACATGATTTTTTAGTTAACTGTTTAGCATCAGTGTCAGTGCATGTCAATATTTATGAAAGTAAGTACCAAATTTGGAGTATACGTCTACTTTTCAAAAATAAGTTTTCTGTAATTTAAATAAAATAAATAAAAAATCATCACTTCGGTTTTCATTATCCCTTAAAATTATAGAATGCTACTAAAAAGTACATAACTGGAAAACACCATTATTTTCTCTTAAATTTGGCTTTCATTTTACGAGATATTAATAATTATACTTTGTTTTTTCAAAGCGTACAGTAAATCTCGTATAGTTTGTAATATTTCAGATAATAGAATAATGTTATTAGTTAAAAAACACCAACTTACCATATCTAATTTTCTAATAAAAACTTATTACAAAGTTTGGATAACTCATTACAACGAGATTTGGATTCGAATCTCATTCGAAAACGCTAAAAACTCAAACTATTTGACAATTATAAAATGTATTATTGTGTAATGAGTGAATTATTTAAGTAATCTCAGAAAGGTAATTAATGTAACGTCTTCTAAAATTGAAACTTATAAAAAAAACTTCGAAGTATACCAGTTGTTCGCTTAGAACTTTTGATTTCTATCAGAAATAAAAATTACTGGTAAATTACTAGTGAATATTGGTCGCCAAAAAAAAATCACAGCTAAGCTAATAAATCTATTGTAGTTATTCAATAAGAATCACATGTTCCCTGTAGAAGCTAAAACAAAAACCGGCCATTCTCGATAAATGATAAATAATACTATAAGAGCGTCAAAGAGATACTTAAATGTGTTCATTCATAAACGCCCATTTATTTGCATATGCTATACTAACATTGTATAGTAGGTTTGGCTGACTGTAGATGCTCTGATACTGTTGTAGCTACTCAATCTATAATGTGTGTAATCAACACTTCATAGATTAACAAAATGTTACAAAATTGGTAGTAATAATGTTTTTACTGAACCTGGCTAAGCGGCTGAAAATCTACATATATGTGACTTGTATGAGATTTCATAAGCTCGGGCTTTCCTTCCCTTTCCGCTCTAACAAACTTCACTGAGACGCACAATATCCCTAATATTTTTAAGCGGTTGATTTACATGAAAAACTGCAAAGTACAAGTTATTCAGTAGTTCTTCCCACAATAATATAAAATCCAGTCGTAAATGTCACATTAATGAATAGAAATGCAAAGCCAATGTACTGGCTAGTTTTGCATTTGGGGTGGGTTAAAAGTGTAATTAAGAATTGATTACACAAACTGAGTGCACAAAATTTTTATTATATTTATTTAAGAACATAATATCTGCAGTCAAAATTATCAAAGTATTCTTTTGTTTAAAAATTTCTAAAATTCCGGTATTTTTCAAAAACATCAAATTTTAAGAGTGTAAAGCTGACTTCAACATTAACGCCTTGCTTACTGCACACGTTGAGAAACAGAGTATAATTAACTAATTGTTAACTAATAACTACCTATATACGTCATTATAAATGGTTTTATTGGAAAAAATATATCCGTTAGCATTACTCTTAGTTAGCATTAACTTTTTAATCCACTTTTAATATAGCATATATTTTCATTATAAAAACTTTACTGATAATGATAACTCCAATCTTTGAAGACTATAATCTGTTACAACATAACTTATAATTCTATCTATAAGCGTCTTGCCATAGTACTAATTTTGAATGATGCTTTATGAAATATCGAAAAAAATCATCTTATATCTCGATATTCGTATTTAACTGTTGTAGGTAATAGTTTACCGAAAAATACAAGCTCATTGTTAAATGAACAATTTGTAAATGTATACAAGACAAGAACTATTTCTTTAATAGTAAATAGTGTGCCTAACAATTTGTGAATAATATTTTTCCAAAACAATATACGTATTAGAGGCAAAATTTATTATTAACATCTCGAATTTGAAAAAATAAATATCAGTACCTCTAATTAACTACATTAAAAATTTTATCCGAGTTTGCATATATTAGTGATTTTTAACGTTTATTGTGTATGTGTACTCTAAACAAAATACATATTAATATCCTGACATCGATAAAGTATGTAGTTATAGTTTGTTTACGAAATACTTTCAAGACCGGATATAACACAAAATTCATCATCGTCCAAGTCCCATGCATCACTAACGGATGCTTGAAAATCTTGAAATGAAGTGGTACCAGTTGTTTTCGTTTTTGACGTTGATTTCGTATCTCTTTTAGGACTCGGTCTAAAGAATAAATTATTTTCTATATTTTGACATACATATATAATTATTTGTATATATACCTTCCTGGTACTGTTTTTATATTTTTCTTCCAAAATGATGCTTTCTCACTTTCACTATCCATTGTCTTACACCCACTATTTAATTTTACTTGAACTTTTACACATTTTCAATCAACAACCTATTATTAATAAAAAAAATATTTAAGGTTAGAATTTCTGCAACAACTATTCCCTGAATATCAATGGTATGTTCGTTTGAACATTTGACTTGCTCTAAAATTCTAAATCGCTTCAAAATGATGCAATTTAGTGCGCACAGCAATGAATTATTTATAAATTTCTACGTAGTTAAAAAGTTCCAACAAAAATAAAAATTAAATCAAAATAAAAATAAAATTTTAGTTATTTTTCAACAGAGAAAAAAGAATCATAAAAATTATAAAACAATTTTAAATTTTTAAAATTATAATTTTGTAGTCCTTGAAAATATGGATAAATTAAAATATGCAGTCAAAATTTTTAAAATTATAGGCACAATAGGTGAATAGTTAACATTTCCAGTTAGTGCACGCCGTGGAACTTTTAACTTGCTTTTAACCACTCTTTAACTACAAGAGCTACTTACCGTTAATACGATTTAGTTAAAACATTTTTAACTGAAGGGGTATACCCTTATACCGGTATACTCTTTAATGTTCGGAGTAAAGCAGTTGTATTATAAAATAGGTTTAGGAGAAGTAACAGAAGTACAGAACGTTTAACAACAACAGTAATATATGAGATAGTTTATGTTTGGTAAGTTTGGTAATAAAAATGGGAGAAATGGATAAAGTGAAATTAATTGAATGCGTTATGTGGCATACAATTTCGAAAAGTGATAAAATTCTTTCGTTTCATCTGTAAGTTTTACAAATTATTGTTTGGTTTTGGTTCTGTAAGTATAAATGTTTGCAGGTTACCCAATCTACACAACGGCAGTAGGCATAGTCTGGCATAGGCATACGTTTGTAAATTTAATCTTGATACTGACCATGTTGACAATCTGTATAAGTGTGGAAAATATTTTAAGGCAAATGATTGTAAAAAGAAAACTGTAGGTGTAAAAGTTTTTTAAAAGTTTGAAATGTTAAGCATGGCTTCAATTCTCTTTGATAAAGGTACAGTTGCGGATGACTTTTATTACTGTGTTACATACTAATCTTCTATTACAGCTTCGATAACCTCGGAAGATATACATATATGTCGACTAAGGTAGCAATTGTTCTTCTATATCAAACCGGAAAAAATTGGTTGGATCTCGATCAATCCTACAAGCTGAAATTTTTTAAAATTTCCAATAAGGAATCATTCTGTAGATGTCGTGTAACGTAACGAAAAATTGAAGGATATAAGCAAAGAATACGTAAATGATAGTACGATTAAAGAAAGAAAAGACTTAATATATTTTAGGACCGAAGCATCACTATTAAAATAATTGTCACCGATTGCCGATGCCATCATAATCAGGATGAATATTTGTTCAGATGTAATTATATTCATAAAATGTTATTGGAAGATTACTAATTCGAATCACTAGTGATGTGAAGAACCATTTAAGGAAAAAAATTAATTATTTACGTAATAACTAATTAATATAAAATGTTTGAATTTATCACAAGAACAAAGTTCATCTCCCTTTACTATTAACAGGTCCGTTTGACAGAAGTGTTTCCTGTTCCGTATCCGTATATGTATGTCGCAGTCGTATTCTAAAATCAGTTTTATTATAATACGCCTAGGCTTTTACGCATTCTAAGTTATCTACTTTTCTTTCTTCCTTCTTTTATAGATTTGTCAATATTTTCTTTGTAAAGTCAAGGCCACAATTAAAGTCATCATTAAGAGTAGGATACAAATTCTAAGTTTTTTGCAAAAAAAAACAATTTACATTATCTATAAAAGAAGGAGGACATTTAATTGTTATACAAATTATAAAACACATTTTGTGTGTATTATAATAAGACTGAAATCACAATAAACCGGCGACATATATATATATATATAATCCATAATTTTGAGAAAAACAACTTCGAAAATATTTTTTAGACCACATTTAACTAATTTTTACTGTCTAAACAAATCAGAATGACTAATACTAAATTCCACAGAATTTATATAACAAATTTGTCTATCTACTAAGATATAAACATAAGTTACTTACACAGTTTTAGTTACACTTAGTTTTAGCGAAAAATAAGTATTTTGCTCAAATTTGCCTTGTATGTTTTATTTTAAGGTTGTAAAGGAGAATCAAATTTAAAATTTAGTCGTATTTTCATACGAATGTTATATGCATATGCGAACTCATCTAAAAAATAATAAAACTTGCTTTAGAATAATAGAATAAAGACAAGTGGAAGGACCTACTACTGGTGTAAATATCTACTATGATAAGTATATTATTTCTCACAATAATATAGGTTACAACTTTGACTACTTAAAGAGCTTAATATTAAGTTTACCAGGCCCCTGCAATAAACTTATGCCATAAATAAAAATAGTATTTTTGTTGTATATAAAATATAACAATATACCCTCTTAAAATATTACAATGTAATATTATTGGGATTACTGGAGTTAACTATTAGTGAAGGCTATAGCTACGTATATATTATTATGAAAAGAACTTTAGTTAGATAATGTAGTAAATTGTATCGGACCATAGTAATCGGCTGTATTCGGAATGTTTTGAAACGCTTTTTATAGGCATTTCAAATAATAAATTATTTATACAACGATAAAAATATACGATTTTTCAATATTTCGAAAACTACATCTTGTATTACTCTGTATCAACTTAAAATCAGATCAGAAAATGTGCAAAACCACTAGACGTTCTAATTTACAAAACTCATTATTTTGTAATATATGTACAATACATTGTACATATTTATGCAAAATAAAAAAACTGATTATTTCTTATAATAATAATTTATTTGAATAATCATTATCCTTCTTTAATAGATTACTAAATCTCAAGTTTGCAGATAATTGAAATGCCTAATAATTTTGAACATAGTCGATAACATACACTGAATTTTTCATAATTATATACAGAGATTTATACAAACATAAAAAGTCGCAATATTACAAAGGCGCTAAGGTGCTCGTACCACCTCTTCTTGTATAGGATCTTGTTATACACACTATAGTTACATACAAGACATACGCTGGGAAACATGTATTTTTTTAATATTAATATCTTGATCTAGTTTAAAAAGCTCGAATTTATAAGTAGGAATAAAAAATATTAAAATTAACCGTAAATGGTTGAATACTTTTTTATATTTTTTAACATCTATACTTATATATAAGCTAAATAATATGTATCCATACGTACATATGTATGTATACATATACATATCTATAATAATTTCTAATTTAATTAAATTTTTTGTTTCATTTTAAAAAATAACGAAAACATTAGGTTGTTATTCAGTATAATGAATTTATTTATGTAAATGGCGTTTATAATGACAATAAATGTAATGTATTTATTCTTATTAATTCAATTTTTTTAATTCAACAAGAAGATTGTAATTATTAAAACGTTAAATTTTGTAATTCAAATGTGATGAATTAAAAAACTTCAGTTTCAGTTCAGAAGGAATAAATAAAATATGTATGTATGTATGTACGTCCATAGCATATTCTACACTAAACATTTTTTTAAAAACATTACGAAAAATTTATTTGTTTGACATTTTCTTATGAACACACATGTAAAAAAAATAATGAAAAAAAAATATTTTCTATTTATACAGAGTTAATTTGGAAGATAAATTATATTAGT
>SSSI01002001.1:21580-38495 GCA_004796505.1 Oryzaephilus surinamensis
AACTAACATTATAATATACTTGTACAAATCGTTTCATCAAGAAAAAAGTAGTTATATGTATATACTAGTTCTTTTTGTAATTGTATTTCTATGTAGTACATACGTACATAAATATAGATATCTTTACGTTTCGCTAGTTTGTTAGTAACGCCATTGTTAGATACTCTGAAAACGTAAGCCGCTGTTGTCGTTTACCATTCAGAATTTTCAGGAAAAACTTTTTTCTTGCGTGGAATGAATTGTACAATATTTTGATAAATACATACTTGATTATACATTACAGGGTTTGACTTATTGTATATTCATGAAAAATTTGATATTTATTTTGGTAACTAAACAATAAAATAATACCCTGCGTTTTACACACATATTCATACATGTACAAAAAAATATACTTAAACAATGATATACATACATTTAGATTGCAATATTTAAATATGATAATTAACGAAAAGATGTAAAATTGTATTAAAAATACAGTGTTCACAGCTGTACAACATAACAATATAACAAAAAAAATGAATACTTATGTATTTATTTATTATTTGGCGGTTGAATTTCCATTGTTTTACACACCCAACCAGCAATGTCAACATTTTCTGTTTCAGCTTTTTTAATCCAACTATGATTCATTAGTGTTTTTAAATCGGCCCTTTCATCGGGATTTTTACGTAAACATCGATCAACGAAATCTTTAAAATCATCACTAAATATCCCCGAGGGTAATTTTGGTGGAGGCTCATTTACAATATAATCTAATAATTCAAATATAGCCATTGGTCTAGGTCCTTTTGTGTGATCTGGTGAATCAGCTTCATTTCTTGGACCAAATATTGCAGCCAATGTTTTGGCATCAGGTGGAGGTATCGGATACATTCCAATTGCCATTTCTACAAGTGATAACCCCAACGACCATATGTCACTTTCCACAGAATAATGAGTGCCTTGAAGACGCTCCGGCTGTAAAAAAATTAAATTATTTTTACGAATTATTTAAAATTTTATGATTAACTATTAATCGTTTTTAAAAATTAAATTGAATCTCATTCTCTTAACAATACTAATATAAAATGTACTTTCCAATTTGTAATAATATTACTAGTACTACTGTTCGTTAAGAGAAATATTAGTAGTGACTAGTGACTGTTATACCGGCATGCTCGAGTAATTTCAATAAATTTATCGTTATTCGTTATTACTAGTAAGTAGTAACGTAGTAACTGCTTCTGAGTCAGAACTGTTTCAAAGGTTTAGTAATTTTTTGGTCCGTAAGGGATGTTGGAAACGCATTATAAAATTTCGCGATTAGGTACATCTACTGCTTTGGAAAAAGCAATTTAACACTTTAAAATGGTATCATTGGAAAATTTGGACTTTCTTCTATACGGCATGCTAGGTTATTCTTAAATTCATTTAGTATATTTTAAGATATTAACACTTTTAGTGGTGGGTGTCACAAAAAAATTTCGATTTTTTTTGAGCTTCTAAATTATATAAAATTTAGCCAAGCATGCGATGTACTCTGAATGCTTCTCTATCACATATATTTTTTCTAGAATTTATAATAATTGCATTTAGGGCTGGGATGTACCTAAATATCCGTTTATTTTAGGGGGATTTTGTATGCAACCCACAGTACTTGAGTCACGATACAAATAGACCCTTAATAATATACGTATATGTATGTATTTTAAAATAACTATGTACCTATATTAAATATTTATATGTATCGTGGTAGACAAAAAACTCAAATTGCACTCGAGACCGCTCGAGACTTATGTATCTCTTATGTACCTATCTATCTAAAATACTCGACAGAAATGAAGTGACATGTTTTATAACTTAAAATTATGATTCCTTTATAAAAGAAGTGTATATTTAATGAAATATATAATTTCTTATTTGTTTATTATTGGTAAATATGGACTGTGTGCATAAGACTTTTGAAACAGAGTCAAGCACCAATCACAATTCAGCATTTGAAAATCTTCCGGATATCACCGATTAGATCTAGATCATTTCCGAGCACATATACTATAAGATGAAATCGCAATTTAACATTTGTTACAAACAAAATATGGGATTACATGCATTTGCTACAAACAAAATTTGGGATTATAAATCATTTGTATCATTACGAAACTTGCATTATTTGATTTGTGGATATTTTATATGATATTTTTGTATTAACATATTTTTTCGAAATGATACAAATGGTTTATAATCCCAAATTTTGTTTGTAGCAAATGTTAAATTGCGATTTCATCTTAATTTAAATACTTTTGAAAATATTAGCCTTAAATTTTTTAATACAATGTTAAAGCTAGACAAAGTTTCACTACCTACTACCTAGGTTTACGTAGGATTACCTAGTTTTCCTAAAACTATACCTATATTTACCTACGACTACCTAATAGTTTTCTTAGGACTATCTTGGTTTACCTATGACAAATTCAACACGTTCTCAAACAAAATATGTAGTTTCCATGTTCCCCCGGCTGCCTGGTTATATATTATAATTTATAATATTTTATAAGATAATAAATGGACCTAATTTATTATATAAATCTAATGCAAGATTTTTAAGAAACCTGTACATTTTCCTAAAAACCTTCCGGGATGGTATATTTAACGGATTACTCATATTTCGGATTTGCCTCATTATTGTACTATGTAATCGTTTAAAAATTAAGAACATAACTTAAAAAATATTCATTCATAGTATATACATGCATACATTTAATATACATCCAAATCCGTTTGTTAACGACTGCTCATTGTGTATACGTTGCTAAACTAATAACTTTATAAGTTAAATGTGCACTTTAGAAATTACAGAATTGGCAAAATAAACGTATGTACTAACATTTCGTTAGAAACCGTACGACACATTTTTTAGAGAACAACTACCGTTTATTAACGAATTTCGTACGTAAACACTAGCGTTCAGAGCGAGGTTCAGAGTTTCAGAATATATACGTTAGAGTCGCACCTACATATATATATGTACATACATATATGTATAGTACGAGACGAGACCAATACGATACTGAACTGATTCTCTTCTTAAAATTTGAGACAAGACAAATCACGATGTCGGCAGCAACACTAAACTGAAAAACTTGACATTACCTCGGGAAATGAAGACTTTGTAATCTTTAAATAAAGAAGGATAGGAAATGATTTCTTATTATAATAATTTTAATGTGGTGATGGGGTTTTTAACATGATGAAAATTCAAAATACCCTGTGTAAGAATATGAAGATCATCACTAATGAAAAATATTTTTATAAATAATACATATTATGTATTATATTGTAAATAATCTATTTTTAAAAGATACCTTCCTCAGGGTATTTTTAACTTTTTCACAAAATTATCATGATCGCTTTAATACGCTGAAAGCGCTTACACTTTCATTTGTACCAACTAGTTTCATTTTTCGATTCATTTAAAACTAAGGTAGTTTTATATTTTATCAAATTCTGCAAGACGATTTTGAAACTGACGCTTAAGTGGAAGTGGAAGTAAACTTTTATAAAAAGTAAAACGAAAATAAGAGTCAGAGCAGGGAGTTTTGTTTTGATTTTGAAATATTAAGTTTTACCAATAATTTATTAGCTAATTATTACCGCTGCAAAAAATATTTGAAGTATAGGAAAAATTATTAGTATATTATTAAACAAAGTGGGACCATCTTTAATACCACGTAGACTCTTTTTAACACCAAGACTATCTTTGTATACAATAACAATAAATATCTTTTTAGAACCTATTTTTACTTATTATAGGTCTTGTATCCACCGTTGTGTAGATGGGCGTGCGAAATTTAAAACTTATAACTCAAAAGTTCAAAACTATGAGAAATGAAAAACTGAAACAATAATAAATTAACAATCACCTTGAAATGGTTATTAGTATATATCTTTCAGAAATATTTTTTATCCGAGTTTTGGCCTCTGTGAATATGAAATATTCAGCCAAACCGATCTTTTATTTACTTTTTTATTGCGTGTGAAAACAAGCGTGCCCGCGGATTTTATAGAAATGGAAAAAGAGCAATATCGATCAGTCATTCGATTCCTGTTTTTGGAAAGGAAATCGCGCATTGAAATCAAAGAGCGCATGGATGCTGTGTACGGTGATTCTTCTCCTTCGATGGCTACTGTTAAAAATTGGTTTAACGAGTTTCAACGTGGTCATACGTCAGTTTTTGATGAGCGACGTCCAGGTGCTCCGAAAACGGCTACCACGGACGATAATGTAAAAAAGTCCACGATCTCGTATTGGCAGATCGCTGATTGAAGGTACGTGAGATAGCTGAGACAGTAGGCATCTCAAAAGACCGCGTTGGTCCTGCATGAAATATTGGGCATGAGAAAGCTGCCGGCGCGATGGGTGCCGCTTTTGCTCACTCCGGACAATAAGCGCAACAGTGAGATCACTTCAGAGCAGTGTTTGACGCTATTTAAGCGTAATCCGAAGGAGTTTCTGCGTCGTTTCGTGACCGTCGACGAAACATGGATCCACTGGTACACACCAGAAACCAAGGTACAGTTGAAACTGGGTTTCACCCGGCAAACGTGCTCCTAAGAAGGCGAAGACTGTCCTATCGGCCGGAAAGTTGATGGCCACCGTTTTCTGGGATTCACAAGGTGTGATCTACATCGACTACCTGGAGAAGGGTAAAACGATCACAGGGCTCTACTATGCTAATTATTAGGCCGATTCGACGCCGAATTGCAAAAAAAAACCGGCCACATTTGGCGAAGAAAAAAGTGCTTTTCCACCATGACAACCGGCTAACACCTCCGTTGTCTCCATGGCCAAAATGGTCGAATTAGGATACGAACTGCAGCCCCATTCTCCCTATTTCCCAGATTTGGCCCTGTGCGATTTCTTTTTGTTTCCAAACTTGAAAAAGTCACTGGGCAGAAATTTTAGTCGAATGAAAAAGTTATCACCGCCACGGAGGCCTACTTTGCAGACCTCCCGAAAACGTATTTTTCAGTCGGGTTAAAGAAGTTAGAGAATCGCTGGGTCAGGTGTATTGAGCTAAAAGGGGACTATGTAGAGAAATAAATCGCCACTTTTCAAAAATGTTCGTTTTTCTTTTGCAGACTAAGTACTTATCGGACCACCCTCGTACATATTACATAAAATTTTAATATTTGGAAAAGTAACAATTGAACCATTTGCCACCTATACGTGTATTGGAGCTAGGCCATAATTGAATGCATAGTAATTGAAGAAATAGGTTGTTTAAACTTTAACATAATCTTTCGATTTATGAAGTTAAATCTTAAATTCTACGACTATGAAATTACCCCACTTTAAATATTCAATTGACGGGTAATTACTAGAATTATCTCAAATAGCACAGTATGTTTTATTATTGTCATAAGAATATTCTATTGGCCGATTTATTTTTCTTGATGTTTTATAATTTAGTCCCAAAAAAGTTAAATAAATAAATATACAGCTTTTGTAAAACAAAAAATGGCGTACCTTATAAAAGTTTTTGGATTTATATTTTTATTTTTTGGATAAATAGTAGTCTTTAATAAAATTAATTTAAGTATTCTAAGATATTATGAATAAAATTGCAACAAAACTGTGTTAGATAAAATTTTAAAAGAACTTTTATACGACATAAAATAACATTTTATAATAGATTTATAAAAATAAATCACAACAGTTAAATAAAGTTTTTGTATATTAAATAATTAACAATTACAATTCGTCAAAGTAATCGTGACCTAATCATAGTCGTGTCATATTTTGACCTAATATGTATATGTTTTAAAAATATTTTTAATACTTTTACATATAAGACAATAAGTTAAAAAGCAAAGGAATATAGTTTTATGTTCTATCTTATATGTTCTGTTAAAGCAAAATGGCAGTACATAGTTACATATGTATATGTAGGTAGATATTTATTATATGTATGTATATTTTAAACTAAGGCTGTCTTAATCTGTAACGGATTTTACATGCGGAAAAAATTTGTCTATGTAACCATGTAGTATTTTCAACCTTATTTTTAAAACGTTGTCTTTTTGTGAAAGTATGTGTAAAAATAATTTTAAAAGTTCAATTTTTTTATACAGAGTTTTTTGTGACTATAACTATTTTTATTGGTGCATAATGATATCATTTATTATTATTTGCTTTTTCTGAACATACATATTCCTAAATATACCTGCCTAATTTAAAAATAAAAAATAATACCTTTAATTACCGAATAATATATACAGTATATATTATTTATACAGGGTAATTCAGATAAATGTTTCGAAACGTTATAAAGCCATATTCAAGTCTATTTGACTATATCTCGTTTTCGTGTAAAATAAGAAAAATCAAAATGATGTGATTTACTAAAAAATCCCTGTGTATATCTAAATTATTAGTGATTTTTTTTAAAGGAATTATGTAGTAGTAAATAAAATTTTTAAATGTCAAATTTAAATAATAACAGTTTAACATTTGTTGAGTTGACTCCCATGCGTTTTATACGTAATTTTATGAATTTGCAAATTCGTCCAATGTTAACAAAGTTTCTTTACTTCTTTTTACATCTCCTACTTCTATAGTCTTATACTTCCTTAACGTTATTCTGAGACATTCTGTATTTATAAAATGGTGGCTAATACTCAAAAAAATCTCCACCTTGAACAAATATGTAGGTATATATAGATGAACTTTTTGTATATACGTATGATTAAGAAAATTTTAAAAAAGCATATAAACCTTATTTACAAAATTATTTTTAGATAAACATTAATTTGGCGATAATACTGCAGTTTGATAAACTGTTTCTATAAGAGACCCCTAATATGTCTCTAAATAACTGATTTATAAAATACTGTAATAGAATCCTTTAAAAAAACAATATTCCAATGTTCGCAAACATCATTTTATAGACATAATTATTGTATTACATTATACTTACAGACATATAGCTTCTAGTTCCAACAAATGAATTAGCCATAGAATCTATGAGTTGTCCAGATACTCCAAAATCGCATATTTTAATTTCACCACTACTGTTCACTAATATATTACTAGGTTTAACATCTCTATGCATAATAGCGTGTTTATCTCTTAAATAACTTAACCCCTTCAATACAGCTGATGTAATTTTAGCCAAAATATTTTCCGGTATACGTCCAGCTTTTTTTAATATTAAATCCAGTGAACCAGCATCCATATATTCCATACATATAGATATTTCACCATCGCTATAAAATGCTCCATAAAATCCAACGATATTAGCAAAATTACATTCATGTAAAACTTTCAGTTCTCTTATAATTTGTTTTTTAATTGCAGGTTTTACTTCCAAGTGTATTAATTTTCTTGCTATTATTAAACCACTTGATTTATGCCGTACTTTTGTAACGACGCCACCATTTCCAGAACCTAATTCACCTAGTTTCTCAAAATCATCATCACCTAAGTCTCCACCGATCTTTTCTTTTTCACATAAAAAGACTTCGATACGACGACGTTCTGTATCATCCATATCTAGTTCTTCTAAACGTGCGGTTAAATGATCTATACTTGTATCACGGACCAAATTATTAGCTCTAAAAGAAGATATACATATGTACAATTTTTCAAACATTTAGGCTTTAAGGTACTCACGGGGCTTTGTCTTGAAATGATGCACTCGTTGGTGTAACTGTTGGGGTTTGGTCTATTGAACCAGGAGGTAATGTTAAATTTAACTTATTTTTTGACATTTTCAAAAAATTTATAATACAAATAATAACATTAAATTAATGTACATTACTAATTAGTTTTATACTGATTTTTCTTCAACACCACATTGATATCCGTTAAGAATATATTTTGTACAATTTACAACTATAATACACAAAATATGTATTATGTATTTAATATATGTATGAAATTATTTATAATTGTTTCTTAATTTTTGTTTATTTACTTCATTAACCGTATATATTTATGTATTAATGAATAAAATATTTCGGTATGAATATTGCAACCGGTGGTTGTGTTTTTGACAGATATGGATACGTGTATCTTGCTATTTTCGGTTTGTTTGGTAACTGCACTGTCAAAGTCAGTACAAACTTCGAATAGGTTTTTCAGAATCTAATATATCAAATCACGAGATGGAGCCAATAGTTTCAAGTCCGTAAAGTTACAGTCCGTTAAAATCCCATATTTCTGAAAAAATTTTCTTAATAAATAAAGTATATAAATAATTCGGTAAAATTTACATTTAATCTACTGAATTCGTGGTTGCTCGAGAATATCATAGTCCAAACAGGCATCCGTAAATAGAAACATATAGATTTCTACAATAAATTTAATTTATTTTAATAAATGTCTGGTTAAAACTCAAAAATTAATTTATTACATTTTGTCATAATTGCGCATTAGAAGATAGAAAAATTAAGACTAAAAAATAAATAATATAATAAGCTATTTTCCAAAATAATTGGTAGTTGCACGCGCCCACGCGTTGAAACCGTTAACAGTTTACCGAATATTGAAAGATTACTTGCAAGATTTCTATATATTTTTTTGTAGAATATTGTAGCAAACTATAATTTATTGTGTATTTCCCTCCATTTTCGGTGGTGCCATCTGTTACCTGTTAGCGTTTTGTTTCCACTGGCGTTATGGTGAAGTTGTTTTTTTAATGGTCAAAAAACGTAAGAGCAATAAATATACTTTAAAATTAAAAAAATGTTTAATACACCAAAACGTAATAAAACCCAAATAAATAATAATAGTGATGGATGTGTAACACCAAACAGTAATATATTATGTGTAAAAGGTGAAAATGTTTTGGACAAAGGACCGGTTAATAAAGGCCCAAGCTTAGAGAATAAGAGTGTATTGTCGCCTAGTGAAACACGAAGAGGTCGACCAAGAGCTGAATTATTAAATACATTAATATTAGAAGGTTCAACATCACCCAGTTCAATTAAGTGTACATATTGTAGTAGAGTATTTCCACGTGAAAAATCATTGCAAGCCCATTTAAGAACTCATACAGGTGAAAAAATATATCTATATTTTATACATACATACATGTATGCAATACATATACGATGAACTTTAAATGTTTCCGTTATTTAAATGTCCTCGCCTCGCTTGGCATTATTTAACACACACACACACACACACACACACACACACACACACACACACACACACACACACACACCGTTATAAAAAGAATTGTTTTCACGTTCTTGAATAAATTTAAAATTGATTAAAATATATTATTATTTAATCACTTTCATTTATTTATTTATTTATTTTTAATGCAGGTGAAAAACCGTATGTATGTGATTATCCAAGATGCACAAGAAAATTTGCCCAATCTGGACAATTAAAAACTCATCAACGTTTACATACTGGAGAAAAACCATTTATATGTTCATATGAAACATGTTCAAAACGATTTACACATGCAAATCGACATTGCCCTGATCATCCAGATTATCAATTAAAACGATATGTTTCAAAACCTGAACCTAATATAAATAAGAAGTACGATGAAACTCATAATGCTGAAATAAGGGAATGGCTTCAAAAGTGGTATAGGTAAAACACCTAATTCACACATTGTGTATATTTTTTTTAGTCTTGTAATTGGCAGTGTCATGAATAACAGACATTTCGTAAAACGTTGTCAAGTTCTCAAATAATATTGTTTGTGATATACTTAATCTAATTTTAATTTTACATTCGTACTATTTTAAATTAGGTTAGGTTTGTTTGGTATATTTTAAAATGCTTGTAAAAAAATATTTAAATATAAACAAGTATTAGAGTAAAAGACATTTATTTTTTTGTAACATTACAGTAATTTTAATAGCTGGCAGGGTTTCATGAAATGATCAATTGCCACTACAAGGCTGTAGCTTTTTTTATACATGTCTACATTTCTTCCATATATGAATATACGAAATAATTCTTATGTAAAAATTGTGTATTTCTAATTATGTGAAAATTGATATTTTAGCTTCATCTCGTATCTCATATATATTATGTTGTAGGCAATTGATTATTTTAGGCAAATGTTTTTGCCTAGGCAAATGGGAAAAACTTAAAAATTAAATTTTGTACAGAAATTCATTAATACATTTCCTGTGTTTTGTTGTTTGGGTTGCTTTTGTTTTAGCATAAAATAAGGAAGAGAGAAACAACCAAACATTTACTGAAAACGTTCTTTATATTCCGATTATATTTGTATAAAAGAAGGAGGAATAAAAGCCATTTGCCTAGGCAAATGCATTTGACTAAAGTACTCATTTGCCTACGACACATATATATTTTGAATTTTGAGAAACGTATACTTTAAATGAAAGATTATTAATGAACAATATTTAAATGGATAATTTTGTAAATTTGTACACGATATTTTTGAAAGCAAACGGTATTAAATTCTTGCCGAATTTTACATTCTATACCTTTAAAAATGTATCATCTTTCACAAACATCAACGAAAATAATCAAAACATTATGTTAATTATATTTTTACTAAATCTAAAACATTGAACGTCATTTAAACAAAATCGCATAGGGTCATATCTGTTTGTTGAGCCACTATTGAAATACACAATAATTTAACATTTGAAAACATGGTTAAAATGTAACTTTAAAAAACATTAAAATGTTATTAACTTATTATGTATCTGTACTACATAGTGTAATTAACATGTACACATGAGATAAAGAAGTATTTATACATATATAATATAGTTTCATATATTTTTGAACAAAAATATATATCAACATTCAAATTTATAATTAAATATCTAATAATTGTACTTACATATTTTTGCAGACGTAACAAAAACAATACAAGTACCTCTTCATCTTCAAGTGATAATTTAGATACAACACCAAGAAAATCTTTGTACAAACGTGATGAATTATTTAGCAGTGGTTCATCATCATATTATTCAAGTTGTTCTCAATCAAGCTTAAATGCTAGTTTAAATGATGATATTGAAAATTCTCCAACGTCTGAAGATAACTGTAGTAATTCAGGTGGTTCAGAGTTTGATATGCTACATAATGGTGGTAATTCACCAAAAAATGCATATATTGAATTACCTAAAAAACGTTGGTTACGTGAAGCTGTACAAGATCAAAGTCTGTGGGACGCAACGAATGATTTAGCAAGACCAATAAATTGGTCAGAAGATATTATGTACAACGATGATATTGAACGTACAACAAATAATAATGATTTTATAAATAATATTGAAAATCAAAATCGTCCCTCTGTACTTGTATGTGTACAAGGTGGTAAAAGTAAGGAAATATCAAGTGACGAAATACAAGGAGCAATGGCATTAGTTGAATTAAAAAATGCTTCACAATCAAATAAACACTATAGAATTTAAAATAATATATATAAGTACAATTTAATTAATTAAAAAAAATCATTATTTTAATAATAATTAGACAACAAACTTATAAGCTTATTCCTCTATTTTACTTGTATTCTAAAATATGTGATAACTAATTTATTGATTATTATTATTATTATTATATGTATTATTTTATTCGTTGACTTTGTTCAAAGCTTTTTATTTGTTGTAGTACAACATTTAAGAAAATACAATGTTAACGTATATTATAATTGCTTTAATTTCTTAATTTTTTAATTTTTCTCTTCATAAGAATTGTTTTTTATTTAAATTGACATTTTTACGAATTGTTTAAGCTATTTTTGTTTGAAATTCTTCTGTAAAAAATTTATGTTGATATTTTATTATAAGAAGTATCATATATTGCTGTAAAAACAGTACAATAAACGTTTTTCACACGATTTGTTAGACTTTTCTTTATATTCATTTTTTAAAGTTGTGTTTTTAATGATATTCAGATTAAGGAAACAGTTGTAACTTGTAACAAATGACAAGTTGAGCTGTAATTGAAGAAGTTAATGGATCTAAGAACAAGTTATGTAACCCCATTTTTGCAAAATGTTTCTTAAATAATCTGCAAAAAATAGTTGATCATCTAAATTTTAATCAAAAAATAAATTTGATTTTTTCTATAATAGTGTAATTTATCCAGTGAGATATTTAATTTACTCACAGGATAAAATACTGAGTGCAATGTACTTTATGTATTATGTTAAGTTGTAAATTTAAATTTAGCGCCAAACTATCGATTGATGAAACATTTTATGTGTTATATTGGTATTAATGTTAACTAAATATTTCTTCTTCTTCTTCTGCGTTTCATCCTTTTCGTTTTTAGACTGAATAGATACGGTAAGCTTCAAAAGTATTTTTGTATTATTGAGAAATATATGAATAATCATCACTTAAAATATACTAAATTTTATACTAAAATTAAATATAAACTGTATATCGTACGTTGTATAATGTATTTTTCATTATCATGAAAATTTAACTGAAAATATTTGTTTTATGTTGTAAAACAATCTTTACATTTTTAGGTTTAATTAAATAAAAATGGGACGTTATGCTCGTGAACCCGACAACTCATCAAAATCATGCAAAGCCCGTGGCTCGAATTTGAGGGTGCATTTTAAGGTAAGTTAATTGTTTATAAAAATTACTTCGAAAATATTGTTTTTTTTGTAACTTAACCTAAAAACTTTTAGAATACATGTGAAACGGCGAATGCTATAAGGAAGATGCCCTTAAAACGCGCCGTAGCATATTTGAAAAATGTTATTGGAATGAAAGAATGTGTACCATTTAGGAGGTTCAACGGTGGTGTTGGACGATGTGCCCAAGCCAAACAATTCGGAACAACACAAGGACGTTGGCCAAAAAAATCTGCTGAATTTCTTTTACAATTATTGAGAAATGCCGAAAGCAATGCTGATAATAGAGGTTTAGATGTAGACCGTTTACTTGTTGAACATATTCAAGTAAGTTTGTCTAATTTGAGATTAAGTAAATAAAGAAATTTTTGAATTAAACAATGGTTAATAACTACATATTTACATAATGTGTATTATAATTGCAACAATTCTTTTTTTTAAATTAAAAATTTGTATTTATATATTAGAAACGTAATTTCAAATTCTTTAAAATTATTGGTCACTTTATTACATCACTTTATGATAGCATCTATGATTATTTTTTTATTTTAAGAATTTATTTTAATAGATTTAATTAATTTAGTATATAATAATTACATATTTTGATAGTTATGTTGTTATACTATAAGTACTATAATTAATTATATTATTTAAATTTGTGTTTTTTTTTAGGTTAACAGGGCTGCATGTTTGCGTCGTCGTACATACCGTGCACACGGTAGAATAAATCCGTACATGTCGTCTCCATGTCACATTGAATTGTGGTTAACTGAAGCTGAAAGTACACCTGAAGTTCCCAAAAAAACTAGCAGAAAGGGAATTGATAAAAAGAAAGTTAAGCCAGCAATTGCTTCTTAACTTATCGGTTTCTTTTGTATTGTATTAATAAATATGATAAATTAATTGTAGGTGTTCCTTAAATTATTTATGTGATCCCCAAATTGGTGTATGATTATTATTTGTAATATTTGTGATATGTAAATGTTTTCATATGCACATACACAAATTCAAATTGTGCTCTAATTTTTTTTTAAATTATACATGATATAATTCATTTATACATGACATGTATAAATTTTTTATATAGACATATACAATTTTCCTTAAATTACAATGCGGTTGTGCTCCTAATATAACTTATATTTAGTGTATATGAATTTATTTAAGTATATGAACTTATATGACTTGCATATGAATACAACAGTCTTAATTATTGACAAGCCAAAAATTCCACACCCCATTTAAGAAATGGGAGAAATAGCACAATCTATTGTTTTCCGTTCAATTTTTATTATTTGTATAATTTATACATTCACCTAAAAAATATTCAAAAATAACAAATACATTGTTACTTCTAAAGATTAGAGAATTTTGTTAATAGGCCGTTTTTGAGATTTATGTACTCCTAGAAGTTGGGCTATAACCATTTTGAAAAAATAACTTCAATTTAAAAGTTTGCATATATTAAATAGTGGCTGCTATGCATAAAAGCGCAGAACACGCTAATACTACAAAAAAATTATTTACATATTTTGAAATACGTTTTAGTACTAAGGAGGAGTAATTTTAAAACAAAGAAATAAATATTTCAAATACTGTAATACCTGCCTGCACATTGATCGTATAAATACCTTTTCCATTCACATATTCATAACCATGGAGAAATTGTTTTACCAGAGATTACTGTTTTGGAATATATGCAGTGTATTGCACCTTTTACGACAACATTTTGATTTTGTTGCGACTACTAATTTTTAGTATACTCATAGTTGCTTTCATTTGTGGACATTTTATCTAATTGTCTTTTTGGGCCCAAATTATTCCAGCAACTTCGTGTAGGGGCGTAGAGAGAGTGGTTTGAAAAACTCCGACATTAACGCCGACTTCTAACTGAAATCATTCATCAGCTATAATTATTTTCATCAAAATATTTTTGATAAATATATTTGTATGTACTTACCTAAACTTTTTAAAATTATTTTCATTTTCTGATTAATATTTAATGCCCCAAGTCTAGTTGCACCACTATTTATTTAATCTAAAGATAAATTTAACTTTAAACATCGATATTAATAGCACCGATACCTATGATTAATTATCTTCATAAATTCTTTGTTTTTTTTGTATACCTTTGGTTGTACATATGTTTACTATAAAATTTGTATTAGAATTAGATATGTACCTAACTAGGTACCCTCTAAGGTATTAGATAGTGCAATTTAATAAATTGACCAATTCTGAGATTCATAAATTGTCAAAAAATGAATACCACAAGGCCACAAGGGTAGCATTCAGTTGAAGCTGATGAATTTCTAATTTTTCTAGTAAGGCAATTATCCCTATTATTGACAGAGTAAGCCCATTATTCTATTTCACTACTTCTTAACCACGCTATTTCTTTACTATTTAAATTACCATATATGTTTCCAGTAACTATATGTATATTTCAAATATTTTGTAAACAACATAAACCTTTATCTTAATATATCATTATTATAATCAATCAATATTTAGTACATTCAATAAGAATATAGAGAAATGCTAAATATTCCTTGTATCGACATTTTGAAATAAGTGGTAGGTATATTCAAGCATACTTCAACCAGAAATAATTATAAAATTATAGCCTTTACTAATAGTTAACTCCAATAATCCTAATTTACAATATGTACATAGAATATTTAAACAAGTGCCGATGTAGACTACTCTGTCCTTTTATATCTATAAAAATAAAAGAATAGAAATTTTATCTATAGGAGGTTGGTAAACCCATTAAGCTTTTTAAATATGTAAGTAGTAAAGTTGTATTTCTATTATTTCTGGTTGAACTTTACTAAAGGATAATACAATAACAACACGGAAATATTTGTATTATATAAAGTATAAACCATCAATTTATGGGTTCGCTAACAAAATAAAGATCTCTAAAATTTATTAAAATAGCTTTAAATTTTTTTTAACTACCTATATCAACTATATCAAAAAAAATGTATCCGTTCTTTGAGGTCATATCCTCATATCCAGCTAAGATGCTAAGTCCTTTTTTCCATATGAATTATTATATATTTAACCCAAACACTTAAATCAGTTTTAATTCCTCTCTATAAATTGCTCATGTTATAACTACTGTTCGTTTTAGTTAACCATCACATAATTACTGATGTTGAAACAATTGGTTTCTTGTGATCCTATATAATGTATATCAATATCATTATTTTCATCAGAAAATGAATCATTAATATCGTTTTCCATAGTTTTTTTTGCCAGGCCTTCCATTATTAAAATTGTTTTCTCTATTAAAATTTTTGACTAAGATTTGAACACTATCAATAAGTTGAAGTTTGGTTATAGGAAACACTAATCTGCCGTTTCTATAACTGGTTAATGCGGAATGACTAGAAAATTTAACTAGAAAATTTTCCTCTCGTTGGCCAAGAACTGTTTCTGCGGTCTGCGCCTATTTTTTTTAAAAGGCACTCTTCCAGCTTGCTATTACTTTATCTTAAAGTGTAGTACGTGGAACACCATATCTTTGTGGGCCCTCTAAATAGTCATTTTTCCATTATTTGTAGAATCCATTCTCTGGTCATAGCCTTTCCGTGTATTATGTTCTTTGCTTATTTTCTTAGTCTCCATCTTACAAATAAATAATCCCCCTTTATCAACATATTTCTGTATGGTATACATATATACTTCTTTCGCTATATCTTTCATGCTACATCACAAATAGTAGAACATATCAAATATAGGTATATGTTATTATTCTGCATTATCGCATTAATATTATAGGGAGTATTAAACAGAGATGGAAAATATTTACTTTGTGTTAATCATACGAATATAGTTAAGCACTACTTTTTATATTTCACGATCATTTAAAGCACTATTATTTATGAATACTCTACATATACTCACTATACATTTATGAATTTCTATAAACATTTAACTAGCGCAGTATCCCGCATAACTTTTACATTCAAGTAAAACTTGAGAAATTCGTATTAAAATTAATGAACATGGTTTTTTTGACTGACAAATATTGGATTAGTTCGTACAATTACAATTTGTGACGTAGTATCAAAGATATAGCGAAACTACTATACCTAATACTATAAATTCTAATGGTTTCTAATGACAATATTAGGTATAAAAAACCTATCACAACAATTAATTGCATAATTTAATGTTAATTTCAGTGCTTTGCTTTCTTTAATGTCTAATCAACTTTGAACAATTTCAATTTTTTTTTTATTTTATTTTCCATTTTTTGTTCGGTACCTTCCAATCCTTCCATTCTTTTTCTTTACTTTGTAAGTAGGTATTTATTT
>SSSI01002002.1:0-10946 GCA_004796505.1 Oryzaephilus surinamensis
AAATTAAAACAAGGTCTCTTCGTATAATATCATTATCACACCTAATAATATCATTAGATTGAAAAGTAAATTCATGACAAATAAATATAAAATTCATACTACGGACCTGGCAATTTAAATAGTACTACTTTATTGCAGGGGGCTGGAAAACCGATTAGGCTTCTTAAAGAGTCAAAGTTGTAATTTTATTTTATCTTTGGGACGACTATACATGTATAATACTCGTATACTTTATATTTTATTTACTAATTTGTATGTTATACAGAAATTCTTATAAATATGTATAATACGAATAATTTTATACCTATTATTAATATAAAGTCTAATTCATTAACCTATAGTTTTTCCAGTACATTTTGAAAACTTAGCATTTAACAAAAAAATAACACTGTTGCCATCAATGCCATCTATCGACAACACAGTTTGAAATACTTTATATCAATATAAAATTTTTCATATACATATTTATAAGAATTTCTATATAATATAATACAATTAATACATATTTATATAAATTAACTTATATTTTATAGAAATTTTTATATATTCATTAATATTTTATAATATACATATATGTATCTATACTGAATTCAGATAGGGATGAAAAATCGTCCATCTTGACGTTATTCCAGTTATATTCCAGTTATGACGTTTTTTAAAATTATCCAATAATTGTCACATTTGTCACCTTATAACCTTGCTTTCTATTAATAAAATTTCAAAAATTGAATCACGTGGAAGCTGGCCAATCATATTTTTTCCATCCCTAAATAAATGGATCTTATATTCAAAACGAATAATAAAGCCTATTAATGATTATACGTTGTACATATACATATATTCAAGTAATATTAAGCATATCCGATTCAAACAAAAGATGAACACGAGAACTGGTAATATACACTTTGAATATAGGTACGTCATATTTAACATTTTAGTAAATTTTCAAACAAAACGTCTCGCACCTGAGTATGCAAAACACATGTCACTCGTCTGCACATCTAAAGTACATACATATACATATACAATATACATCCACATCCACCGCTCTTATTTGGAAACCGGGAAATTTATTTTGGTTTTATTTCTGTTAGCATTTAACTTTTTTCTCTTATGCAGCAGTTCCTGTCGTGTGTTAATTTTGGAACAGCACAGAAGGGATATATATATACTCGTATAAAATATAAACACAAAAGAATCACTCTCCTAAACCTGACTATTGTGCTATAGGGTTCTCGTAGAATTAAAAAAAGGCACACAACGTATCGATCGTAAAGTATAAGACGAACTCGTAATGGCAGTGGAAAAAATTGTTTATTTACAATTTAATTCTAATCGTTAATTAGTACCTCATATTTTAAAGCTCATTCTTATAAAAACAAATTAATTATAGCTGAAGAGATGTAATAATCTTGAATTTTGTTGTATGCTGTATAAGTCGTCCTTTTATAACCGGTTCTTAGTCGAAAAGCGTGGAATAAGATGACAACAAGACGTGTTATTAATGTAATCTTAATCAATTTCGGTTTTGGAATTTAATTATCCTGTTTATAGTACGGAAAACATTATAATAGTTTATACTGTACATAATCCTGAATGGAAGAGTAATGCCGAGTAAGGCAAATCCAATGAATTGTGCCTGCAACAGCTTACAGGTCACGCGTTAAATGAGATTATATAATCTCTTAGTCTCCGTTAATTAGAGCCCCTCAAGTATGCCATAGTACTGAAGACAATAATCTGACAATTGTTCATGTATTTTATTTTTGGCAGCGTACGATTCATCCTTGTT
Source organism: Oryzaephilus surinamensis (assembly GCA_004796505.1). Classification (NCBI taxonomy): domain Eukaryota; kingdom Metazoa; phylum Arthropoda; class Insecta; order Coleoptera; family Silvanidae; genus Oryzaephilus; species Oryzaephilus surinamensis. Next base: position 1,793 of record SSSI01002002.1, read on the forward strand.
TTTTAATTTACGTGTGTATGTGTTCATGTGAAATTATTTCATTTGTCAAATTTATTAATCAAATCTGATCAAATCCTAATAAAGTTATTGTGCAAACATTTAACAATTTGCTAACAAATCAAACACAAACACAATGGATATAAATGCACATAGATAGATATATAAATAAAAATCGTTAATTGTATTTTAGACAATATAATTTATTAATATACATGTAATCCAATATATTATTTAGATTTATAAATTTATGCACTAATAATATGTTATCTAAACATTAATTGACTTGTTGTAAAAGGCAACATACATTAATATCATGTTCTTCAAAATATAATTTGATCGTTGAAAATTTATTACCTTTAGTCATGTAAAAGTGTGAATTGTTTGTTTGTTTTTTTTAAATTTCTGCTATAAAACAAAGAGTTCTCCATATTACAGATTGCATTTTACATAAATGGGTATATATGGAGCTAACTGTAGTCGGTTGATTTGTTTTTGGTGTTAGTACACAGTAAAATAACTCAATTAGTCATCTGAATATGGCTGCAAACAAAATATGAACGTATTTTATATCCTTTCCGCCTCTATATAATAACCGAAATTTTCACAATAATTAGTCAATTAAAACACACTTTTGTAACACGTACCTACCCATTAGCACAGTCAAAACTATATAAAATATGTGTTTAAAATTTATTATTCGTATATATATGCATCAATAACTAAATTAATATATAAAATAAATTGAATGAATTATTGATGGATCATGAATTTAATAAAATTTAAACTGCATTTGGCGTACTAATTATTTATTTATTCGATGAAATATTTAAAATAACGGTTTGATGTTCATGTTTCAGTGCCAGCTAAGGTAATTTGGGCTGTACCTGGAAAAGACGTAGAATTACCGTGTGACGTAACACCACCATTACCCAACGACAACGTCAGCTTAATATTCTGGTTTAAAGATAACACGGGAATGCCTATTTATAGGTAAATCCATGGTTCAAGTGGTTGTTTAACCCAAGCCACACATTGTTGAATTAATTTAGCCTAGATTGTTGTATTTGAATTTATTAAAAAAATTGTAAATCGATCCTGTTCGCCGGAAGGCAGTTGTAGAGGATCCGGAATATTTAGCGAAGCTCCGGACATATAAATCAAAGTCCCCGGCTATGAGAGCAAATTGCTGAACTCACTACTTTTATTCTACAACTGCCGCAAGGTACAGGATATGCTACTATATGGGGATGGGGCCCCGACCATCCTACCAGCCTGATAAACTTTCTGTAAGTGTAAGTGTAACACGACTTGTACGTACTGTACATTTACAATACATGAAGAAACGGCGGCCCCATTTTGTTTTGTGTATGAAAATATAGCTCACAATAGATATTTTCCTCTTGTATTGTACAAATATACATGCACATATATACGATTCACAATTTTATGTTTGTTTTATCATCATCGCCTATAACTTTACATTTTATATTTTCCAATTGGAAAATACTATTCCAATGAAAAAGTTTACGTTTTGTAATAAAAAATTGTAGTCACATACATGGGCTTTTATTTCCTTACACTATGTACATTTTCTAGTAGCTGTATAATACAGAAATAAAATCAAATGAAATAAAATTTTCTTTTACATATTTATTATTAAGGTCGCGGATTTGCAAAACTATTGTTTTCTAAATTATTTAACGGATCGTTTACACTTGGGGTTAAACTAATCAAGCTTGTAATCGGTTCACGACAATATTATTACCACTAAATTGAGTTACTAATAATCGTAAAATGGGTGTTTGGTTATTAATTTTTTACGTCTATATATTGCAATGGTATAACAATTTGGTCTAATATAGCACCATTTATATTAATTTTATTAGTTTTCATTAGGTGCACGTGTCATTGGTATATTTTCAGTTAATTTACCCCAACATCCATATAATAACTTTAAAATTCTCACTTAAGATATTAAGTCTCATTTTTTTTAAATAAAATAATAAAATATTTTCAGTAACTGTCTTTGTACGAGTACTTAATAATAATTTGCAGAACGTGTAGAAACCTATAATTCCAAGACTATCAAGCTTAAGATGTCACATTTTCTGAATTTGTAGGAAGAAGTTATTGAATTGAATTACGAGTCCTCGTAGACGAAATGTTTTTTATTGGAATAATATTTTTGTGTTAATTAAGAATTTTAATATTGAATTATAAAAGATTATGCATAATTAAAGCGTTGCTTTTTTTCATTGGTTTTATTTGTTGTTTTTTTTTAGTTTGGATGCTAGACATGGACCATTAAAAAAAGCTTTTCATCTGGCAATGAGTGATGACCTGGGAAATCGCGCTTACTTCATCACAGAAGATCAACCTTCTATGTCTAGGCTTAGAATACAAAATGTCAGTATGCAAGACCAAGGAGTCTTCAGATGTAGAGTGGATTTTATTAATTCGCCGACAAGAAATTTTCAAGTTAATCTGACATTAGTAGGTCAGACATTCTATTCATTTAAATACGATTCCTAATAATCCTTCAGAATATTTAAAATACATTTAAATACGCAAATAAATTGTGGTAAATTTTTAAACTGAAATGAATTAAATGGAAAACAGAAAACTTTTTCTGGCCAATATCCAGACATTTACCATTAATATTTACCTTAGAAGAAAAATAACTTTTATCTTTACCTTTTATGTAAAGAAAAATAAACATGTATTTTACTTTAAAATTAGATAACGAAACGATTGTTTACTTTTCCTTTGTGGTTGATTTTTAGTGCAACCATCTGCCCCAAGAGTCTTTGATGCCGAAGGTCGAGAAGTTAAGCTAAATTCGTCGGCAGGGCCTTTTCTCGAAGGCCACGAACTTTTTTTATCATGTCAAGTCACCGGAGGTAATTTATAGAATTTTTCTATTGTACAGCGTTCTCTATTGTTAAGCGATTCTTTACACTTAACAGTTTTCAAAATTTGAAAAATTGCTAAATTAGGCTATAAGCAAAAAATATATTTCCTGTTTATTCCCAAGTCCTTTTTTCAACTACCTACACACATAAAAATATGTATATGTTGAAAAGACCTTCTAGAGTGAAATAATTTTTCTTTCAAAGGTCATCCACGTCCCCGTTTAACATGGTGGCACAATAATACAATCCTGGACGGTGTAGTAGATTCGAGCACGTCATCCTTAACTACAGTAAATCAGCTGGACATTAAAAGCGTCCCAAGGAGCTTTCGGGGTGCCCGGTTGGAGTGTCGAGCCACATCATCTGAAATGGCCGCCGAGGTTATTCGAGAAGTGCCATTAATCGTTTACTGTGCGTATAAATTTTTCTACCTAACTGGTGGAGCCTAGCCCCCATTTTCTTACTTATTAATTTTCATTTGGTCGTATTTGAGGAAATGTTTACTGTACAGTTAGATACACAGATAAATGGATGTGTTTTACACCCTATACCCCATCACTGTTTTATTCACATCCACCAATGGAAACGTTTATTGCAATGTTTGTACAAAACTGTTCCATGGGGAAATAAAACAATGGGAAATTTACGTTTATAGCATTTGTTGAAGTTTCCAGCTAAATATTATATTTGACGTTATTAGATTTTCAATGTGATGTTTTACAGCAAACATTTTACGTTGATATTTGTTTCAATAATATATCCAGTAGTTATCAACATTTGAAATTAGTATTGTTATCAATATGTTTCAAAACTACTTGTTATTTATAAAAAATTCTTGTTAGAAAAGATACATTATAAAATTGATTATAAATAGAAAAGATTATAAATTTTTCCTTCTCATACTCGTAAAATGTTCAAATATGTAGTATCTAATATTGTTTTACTAATAACTTTCTTACTATTTGCAGTAAAACCAAATAGAGTGAAAATCGCAACCCCCAACGATTTACTATCTATCAGAAAGTCACAAAATATCAGATGCGAGACTTCCGGTTCACATCCACCTGCCAAGCTAACATGGTTACTTGATGGAAAGCCTATTAGAAATGCTGTAGTAACTGTAAGTAGCATATAGTACATTAACAACTTTGTTAACTAACTCACTACTCAAAGGATTTACTTAATCAACCTAAACTCCCAAATTTCGCGGTTATTATACCGAATTATGGTACAGATTAATATAATGTATATTTAATCAAATATTCCTCTAAACAATAGTTATCAAAGTTAAAACAACGTACATTATTATATTTTATACATATAATATTAATGCGATAAATTATGATTCTCGATGTTTTTTCCTCTTATCTATCTATAATGGTGCATCAGAGGGAGTGAATTGAATTTTAAAATAGTAACAAAATCAATTTCTTCTCCTAAATGAAAGTTTGATTTAATCATTATTTAATTTACTTCCGTTACGGGTTCCACATTTGACGCCTATCGATTTTGTATTTACAGGAAGCAGGGACTGATTCATTTACAGGCAGTATTCTGTCACTGAACGTGGTAGCAGAAGACGATGGAAAGGATCTAGTATGTCGTGCGGACAATCCACGTTTTCCAGGGGGATCTGCTGAAGACAGAAGACAAATACATGTTGCATGTAAGATTCTCAATTCTCTAATATTTTTCTCTTTTTATTTGTCTTTTCAACACATTCACACATTGAATAAAAGTAAATTCAATGAATAAGTTAAAACTCTGGTGTTTCTAATTCGTTATACTCCATTATATGTTAATTTGGTATTAGAGCGACAAGATGCCTTATGAGGATAGTATAAGACGTAAAGTGAATCTAAATTGTGATATCGTATGTCTGTATACGATGTCTCGGTATGTGCATGCTGGAAGTTCGCCTTTGCGGTTCCATTTCGGATCTTGTGACAAATGTTAGGTCAGTCTGTGTCCTGGCATAGCAACCGCAACTAACAGGATTAGATGGAGGTATACGTTACTGGGTGCCTTTTAGTCCCGATTTCGTGCATGACGAGTTTATTAAATAAATTAGCCCACACTGGCCTCACCCTATATATATTCCTCTCTTTCCCCTATACATATACATATAGTCAACTACCGCACTATCCGCAAAATTTCTACATTTCCACCATAATACCATACACACAGAGTCGTTTTATTGGGATATTTCGGATTGTGTCACGAATTTGCCAAGCTGATACCCAAAATTTTTTTCCAGAGGCGATATGAATTACACATAAAGTCTGACAATGATTTATTTATGTACAAACCGCACGCTTACGATTTGTTTTTCACTATTTTATCCCAAAAGCTAGGTCCACTTGTGTAATACCTCTGGTTTCTGTTTGGATTTAATTAAAGGGGTTTATGTTCAAGATATTATGTGAGTTTCGTTATTTCATAGTGTGTATGTGTATTATTGTTGTTGAGCCCACCTCTAAAGTGATTACAAACCATCTTGGAGTTAAGAAGATACAAAACTTTAGCGGTATCACGATCAGAATACAAACTGCCCTATTTGTGATGCTTGGCTTTCCAAAACTAAGGGGGGGTCATCGTGAATTCTATGCATGTCTCGCAGGGAAAAGGCCAGAGTTAGCTTTGTTAAAGACATCCGTAACGTTACTCTTGCTACTACTAAACTGTTTTAATAGAAAGGTTGTACATTTTGCTGAGCTCTTTGTAAACTTTCATTAAATGTTTCTTTATTTCTATTAAACGAAACGATCGTCAACGAACTGTATATATATATACCGAAAAAGTTTCTTAACAACTTACCTACAAGAAAATTAAAACATATTTTCTCTCAACAAAATGAACTTAATCAATAATAAACATCTACAACAAGATAACGAGACAAAAATATTAATTTTGAAACTTTGGAATTTTCATTATTATTGGAAATTGTACAAATTTTCAGCGAAAATCAATGCCTGTCACGTATGAATGATACGAAAATAAAACACAAGCGTTTTATTACAAATGTTTCAGAGCACAAAAGGTCTACCTATTCTGGAAGGCCCACGAAAAACTAATCTATTACATGTTATTAGTGGTAATAAAATGTGTGAGAACCAATTTGTGTGTTACAGTTGTATCATTAAAAACGTATCTCTGTGAGAAAGTAAAAGTGTCTTATTTTGGTATATATAATTTGTTGGTTTTGCAGATCCACCCCGTGTGTCGGTGAAGATGGACAACGGTGTGACGTCACCAGTAAAAGAGGGCACAGACGTTCGACTTCGTTGTGAAACAAGTGCACGTCCCACTCCTCATAGCTATAGCTGGTATCACAACGTAAGTAGCCTATTCTTCCTTTATCCTTTTCCATATTGTCCCATTCTTAACAGATTTCGTTTTATTTATTTTATTACTGTAAAAGAGTTTTGTGGGCCGGAATTGTGTCATACGGGAAATAACTTTACATTCGTCCCCAAATATATATATCGTTTACATTGGAATTTTCGTTTACGTTTACCAAAAAAAAAAAAAAAAAAACTGGCTATACTATTGTATGTTTTTGCCTCTCATCTAATGGATGACGATAGTACTTTAGAGAACGTAATAAATTTTCATTCTTTGAGAATTTTCCTTCAAGTTTGTTCGCATTATTTGACTACATAAATATTATTACTGTGAATTATCTATGTAACACTAATCAGTTTGAATTAAACTGCCTTCATTATATACACTTTTAAAGTTGAAATTTACGTTAGTGTGTTAAAACCGATTACGAATTTTCTATTTTACCGTTACTTTAATTAATGTACGTTGTTTCCCAAGTTTATATATTTTCAAGTAAATTTTTAAGCCAAAGTACAGAAATGTTCACAAAAACTTTTATAAATACATTGGTAAAACTTAAAATCGAAGTATGAAACTACCACTAGCTTTTTTATTTAGTTTATTACTCAGTTATATATTGACCACGTGGACGTTTACTTATTTAAAGCTATTTGTGGTATACGTATGTATTTATTATGGAGCTAATATTGCAACGCAAAAAGGATGGAATTTAACTTCAAAAGGCAAACAGAATTAAATTAAAACTTTTAACTGAAAAGAATATTTGTTATAACATAAGAAACTTTCTTGGGGTGATCCTTAGCAGTCCATAAAATACATAAAATTTTTCATTTAGTCATTAATGTTGTTGACTAACATAATTACTAAAATTAAATGCAATTTATTTGACATTATTTTGCATAGAAATTATTCCCAGACTATGTCATTTCCTTAAAATTTTATCCTTCCAGTTTCGTTAACTAAGAAGGAGTTTGTAAGGGTTAAGTAGAACGTTTGCTAAAGCCAATTAGACAAACTGGTGCTCATAATTAGAATATTTTTATAAAAATGTTGTCCATTATAATAATAATATTGTTACTAAAATTGTATTAAATGATTATTTTACGGTTGTGGTAAATTTCATTAAAAAGTTAATCAGAAAAGGTTAACCGTAATTTCAGATATTTTTTACCATAAAAAGAAGCTTATGAAAACATTAAAAAAATATACACAAAACAACACCGTTGAACGAATATACGTGTAAGTACAAACGGAAAACGTGAAATGGAAAATAATATTAGCCTAAAGCTGGAAAAAATGCACTTACGCTAATTATTTTAATTTATATTTCCAAGTTTTCCGTTTTCTACAAGATTATTTTGTCTTAGCACGAATAAAATAAATTAGCTTTTCACAAATGAAACTAAGAAAAGTTAATTAAGTGAATGATGATGGAACGAGTTCTGATCTAAGTTCGTTACTTTTGTATTTGTGAGTAAATTTACTCAACTTTGCTTTTAAAACATCCATATAGATGGATACAGCCTCTCCATTTGTTGAAAAACATGGTATCCTTATTTTAGATAATATAAATACAATTGACAGATTCCATTTCTCCATTCCAATTTGTAATAATATAGCTGGGAATTAATTTTTGTTTAAAATCAATTCGAAATGTAATTTCAGTTCCGAGTTTGCCTTTCTGAACTCATTATTAAACAGTATCTATTATTTTATTTTTTTCTACCATTTCTTGAAAGGCTCAACATTTTCCTCCTTCTTATCTATATTCTAATTATTAGTGCCAAATAAAATTCACATAATTGTATGGCAATCAAGCGTTTCTTTAATGAAATTTATCAGTAAAATGGAAAAGGATTATCGGTGAGAGTCAAAATGATATAATCATTAGTGACATGAATGTCACAAAGGGCCAAGAGAAGTTTTCAAAACTTTGCAGCAATTCTGATGAGTATATAACAGCTGCTGGGTGAATCGATGTAAAACGAGCACACCAAAGGTTTCATTCCTGTATTGTACGCCTTGTAAGATAACTACGTATTTGAAAGAAACTTTCTTTTCGCATGAACATCCACAAGAATGATTCAATATAAATTGTTGTATCCGCATTCGAGTAACGATTTACGGAATATTCTTCAATTTTCACTTGCACACAAACACCAAACGTATATATCATATTATAATTTAATATTAAATCTGTGGAAGTTAAACGCGATTAAACTGTTGGATATTTGATAAATTTTTCTTTACAGTTCGGCCATACACAGTCAAATCTGAAAAGATGTGGACAGCCTCTTTTCTATTGTGTCGAGAATTAGAACATTAATAATGTATAAATTCATTTTAAAACCAACAGCGTGCATTAAACGTATAAAGAGGAACCACCCATTTGTAATCTTGTTAAGACTATAAAACTCTCATAAAACAGGAGAGTGCAATTTAAGTAGCCAATTCGGTAGATACATATTTATGAGTACGAAATACAAGTATAATGAAAATATTACACAAAAATATATATAGATATAAATAAATGGCTGTAGTTCCAATAGGCGGTGGTGTAAGTTAATTTCCATATTTCGTTCGATTTTTATTTATATTGGAAAAGCGCTTACATTTTTTTTTGAGCCTTTACATAGCTTCCGCATATATTAGAATACTTTTACTTTGAACTTTAAAAATACAATGAACTGAATAACAATTGCACATTTTACTGTATATAGAATCTCACACCATCACTTTCAAGCCATCAACATTCTCCAGTTTTCAATTAAGCTTTTTTTGTTTATGCAAATAATTTTCATTATTGTCACTAAAGCATTTCTGTTTTGTTTTTTTGTTTTGTATAAATTGGTCTTTTTAAATTAAATCATATTTCAAGTATACTTGTAAAACCCAAA
>SSSI01002002.1:10966-48797 GCA_004796505.1 Oryzaephilus surinamensis
TCTGATGAGTATATAACAGCTGCTGGGTGAATCGATGTAAAACGAGCACACCAAAGGTTTCATTCCTGTATTGTACGCCTTGTAAGATAACTACGTATTTGAAAGAAACTTTCTTTTCGCATGAACATCCACAAGAATGATTCAATATAAATTGTTGTATCCGCATTCGAGTAACGATTTACGGAATATTCTTCAATTTTCACTTGCACACAAACACCAAACGTATATATCATATTATAATTTAATATTAAATCTGTGGAAGTTAAACGCGATTAAACTGTTGGATATTTGATAAATTTTTCTTTAAAGTTCGGCCATACACAGTCAAATCTGAAAAGATGTGGACAGCCTCTTTTCTATTGTGTCGAGAATATATATATATATATATATGTATATAAATAAATGGCTGTAGTTCCAATAGGCGGTGGCGTAAGTTAATTTCCATATTTCGTTCGATTTTTATTTATATTGGAAAAGCGCTTACATTTTTTTTTGAGCCTTTACATAGCTTCCGCATATATTAGAATACTTTTACTTTGAACTTTAAAAATACAATGAACTGAATAACAATTGCACATTTTACTGTATATAGAATCTCACACCATCACTTTCAAGCCATCAACATTCTCCAGTTTTCAATTAAGCTTTTTTTGTTTATGCAAATAATTTTCATTATTGTCACTAAAGCATTTCTGTTTTGTTTTTTTGTTTTCTATAAATTGGTCTTTTTAAATTAAATCATATTTCAAGTATACTTGTAAAACCCAAATAAATGGACCACTTTATACTTTATATTGAAAATGTTAAATGCATATCAATAATATAGTATAGTGGGATGGGTATTAGGAAATTGATTTATCCATTTTTAACCTGAAAGTTTGTTGAATGAATAATGCGAAGATTTTTTCAAAGAAAAACGTAGAAAATATTAATAGAAAGTCATTTAGAAACGGAAAATGGGATGTAACGAACGTATATAAGATAAATATCAAGTAAGACAGACATAGATAACACAAATCCAGTGTCAAGGTGATCGATGAAAGTGGTAACTGGATAAATGTATGCTAAACAAAAAGTGAACACTTCTTATTGGCCATGAAAGGAATAAATTACGTAATACAACGTACTACTCCATCAAATAAATTGAAAACGTTCTTAAACACTGCAGAGTTCAACTCTTCTCAACTGTTTCAAAATATTGTTAGTATTTGACCTGTATCTTAATTGTGGTAAAATTGTATATTGCAAGACAGTTTATGCGAAAATTTATATTATATAAAGGGATATAAAACAAATTATGTACGTTGTGGTTTCGCAGGGCCAGCTTTTATATTATAAAGCTTTTGACACAAAGTCCACACTCGTTAACTTGTTATTAATAATATGTTCAAAGAGTGGCATTACCAAAAGGGATGTAATAATTTAGGCACTCCTTTTTGCACATGTATGTTCCTATTAAACCTTTTCAAACTAATGTTTCAAATTCATTTAAGACAATGATAATATTTTCATAGAATCCACGTACATTTAAACACTTATTACACCTATACATAAAGTTCTTTCCTTAGAAACAAAAGTTTGTACATGAAATAAAATATTAAAATCTTGTTTCTAATTAAGAAATTTCCGTTTTTCCAATGTTAACTACACAATATATGAAAAAGTTTTTTACATTATTAAAAATTTATTAGAGAATAGCACATAAATTTTCAAAGTTTTCTTCTTCCTATACATTTATACACATACTTGTACATCTCTATACAAAATTACAAATGTATAGTTTTAAGTTGTTTTTGTTTTATGAAATATATGTACACACATAACAAATACTCTCATACTCTTTGTACATGTGTATGCAGATAAATAATGTTACTGCAGAATCATAATATTTGTAGTCGTATAATATTTTATAAGACAAGAACGTAATATGCGCTTATCTTGGGCAGAAAATAGAAAAGTAGCAGAAAAGAAATTACGAATTTCCCAAGTGGTGTGCACGTTTCATAAGAGAAGAGAAAAGACGGTTTCCTAAGAGTTATGTGTTCGTTGCTCAAAGCTGTCTAGCGAACATTATCTCTTCGGCCTGTTTAGTTTTTAAGAGTGATGCACTTTTAATGTGTTCTGTCAGTTGGAGACTGAGATTTGGAGTGTATATTTGCAAATCGCACATTTATAGGCCCAGTTTTACCAAATTTCCGTATATCATCCAGTTTATTTGCAATAATGAAAAATAAATCCTCGTTTTTTAATTTTACATGGCTGTTAAAAAATGTAGAATAGAATAATAAAAAAAATCACGAAAAAAATGACTACAGGGGTCATGTTGTTGTTTGCAGGCTCATTTGGTGCGATACAATGATTCAGGTGGTGTTTTGCCGTTGGATCATATTTTAACCCTTAGGGATATTAAACAGAAGTCGGCCGGCCAATATGCATGTTCAGCATTAAACAGTGAAGGGGAAACATACAGCGCCCCATTCAATCTCACAGTACAATGTAAGTACACAAATTTATATAAAACTGTTACAGTGTGCAGGAAATTTTTCTTAAAATCCATGCTGTTTACATTGATTACATTTTTACAACAAAGTGTGTACGATTGAATTGAAAGTCGTCCCACATGCAATTCTGGTAACATATTGAAAAATTACGTACATTTATTTTTGCTTTATACAAATCTGTCTCATTCCAACAAGATTTTTTTCCGTATTTGTTAGAATCCGATCTCAGTTGGAAGATATTATTTGACAAAATATATAAACATAGATGTCTTTCAACTATTTTAGTTGTTTTGTGGTATATTTTGCAAATTTGTGACATATTCTCGGATTCAGTGCCATCAGACGTGTCCCTAAAATTTTCTGGTTTCATAAATAAGTAGGATTTATAGCGACATGCACTTCGTGACTTTACATTCCTGAACATCAACTATACGGTTGCAGATGATGCCACCTTGTCATCTACCCACTTTTCCTACATTTATCATTTTTTCTATTTGTATACTAACTACAAAGTAAATTTACTTTCGTCGCAACAGCCTAATAAAATATTTATAAAATAGTACACGTGCTAAAGTTTCCATTAATTGCTCTTTCTCTGTTCCCTCAACATCTTAGCCAGCATTCAGTAAGCAATTAGTGTGAAGATTGCTAATTACATTCTCCCGCTCTGACATAATCACAAATACTTAGCCGTACAAAATGTGGGGAATTAATTGTGGCAGAAATAGGGTGATGGACATGTCCACCCTAACACAAAACGTCAACAGAAGAAATATGTTGAAATGTTTTGTGTGTAAATACGAGGCTATATTTTCTAATTGAAATAACCTTCCCCTTGGAAATGTAGTGCAGAAAGAGAAGAGGGACGTCATCTTATGGTTCTTATGTTGATGGGGACCACCACATGCACCATCTTACTGTGTGAGTAATCTGTCCAAGGGACCGCGAATCTTCCGCTTATTACACGACGGCTCTTTTTTCAATGTGGAAAAATTAACTTTATCTCAAACTGCCACCCAGTTTGCCGGAAATTGAACACTTTTTCTATCTCCACTACAGTATATAGCATCCCCGCAGCTGCTTAAGCGGTTAGATTAGCTAATAAAATTGGAATGGTGGAATTATATTTTGCTACCAGAGAGAGAACGTCGTTTGCAGAGTTCAATTGGAAAATCATTTCAATGATCACTGGTTATTTTTTATAATAATGCAAATGATTACTATCATTTTTAACCTTTAATGCTTCTATATATTATTGGAATAATTTTTTATTGTCTTTGAAATAATTGGATATTTATAAGATATATTTGTGCTATCAAAATTTTGTGCACAGATCATTTTAAACTGATATAAGCTATTTAATTATTATTAAACGAAATTTCAAATACGATTCCATTTATCATTGCAATCTTACAAAAGTTTCACCCAACATTAAATGTTAAATATAATGGCTTGGAAAATGAATCCACTCCGGAAATTCCACTATTTAACAACGTTAGAGAATTCAAAATTAATCAAACGTTTTGGTTTATAGGTTATTTAGAATTGGAAAGCTTTACAAAGAGAACTAGTGTGGAGAAGTTACCTTTATAGTCTAAGCAAGAGAGTCTCAAGATAATGAAACATCTAATATCACATTTCGATATTCCAACATCTGTTTCAATTGTGATTAAAATCTTCTCGTATTATTGTTATCGAAGCAGTTACTATAGAATCGAACTATTGTATTCCAACTATGCAGACTGTAAGCCATTTCAACTTGTTTTATACTCGTAGCAATAGCTTGAATTTTATATAACGTTATAACAATTATCTTGTTCTCTTCGGCTATTCACACTGTTAAATTGGATTAAAACGAAGTATTCCGGACGATATCCATATTGTGGCCTACAAATAATATTGAAAATCGAATTCCAATGTGGCAAAGGAAAACTGCTACATTTTTTTGTGGCTGAAATCGACAGTTTATAATACGTGTGAATATGTGTCTATGTGTACGATAATTTTTCCGGTGGTGAATTAACAACAGCCGTCACCCATTTCACATCCACACACACCAACACATTAAATAGTCAACCGAGTACAATATGTTACATCGGTGTTCCCCATTTCACAGCTTTTCGCTGCCACCTTCATCAAAGCTGCATGTGGCATGTTAGTCAACGTGCCTTTACCGCAATTCACCATCAGACAATTCAGTCACACTTTGTCCCCATACTATCTACCCCTCTAGCAGTTCTGTTATACGTCAAAATCGTCCCAATAACTCCGATTCCAAAACGCTAAACGTATACCTCAGATCCAACTGATTTGATAACCATAACTTACTGGCCTCTACACGCATTAAAACAATTACGTACTAGTGTTGTTTAGTTAATTACCTGATGTTTTCCTCGATTGTGTTCAACTTATCAGTCACCATCTTTTTGTTAAATGTAAAGTAGTTTTACGAGGACAAGAACCGCCCGTAAAATCTGTATTCGAAACATATTATGTGCATGTATACACCGTTTATCAGATTTTATGTTGCTGCTATGTAATATGTAATGGTACGCTAAAATTGTCGTTGTATGCTGTTGCCGTTCGTTGTGTTGTTACAACAATATATTTATGTGTTTAATTGGACTTTGGAGGTTTTGTGTTACTTTTATTATAAACTTGTATAACTATAAAAACTTGATAATGTAATTGCACAACCTTCTCAAATATTATTACTAAATAAATTTTGTTTTTAGTGAAAAGATTAATTCGTTTTGAGATTGTTTACTTTGATTAGATTGAAACTAAATCTGCTATTAGTTTTGGATAACATTTCTATAAGAGGTTTTTTTTTGGTTGTTTACGTTCTTTTTAGTAAAGATGACTTCATTATATGATATCTAGCTTTTACACAAAGTAATATAATATAACGAGCCGGTTTTTTTTCCAAAGACGACAGATAATTTTACAAATGTCCTTTTTGTAGATTCGCCTCGTTGTAAAAAAGGTTTTGAAGTTATGCGAGTTGGGGCCTTATCATATGAAACGCTTGTGGTACAGTGTCACGTAGATTCTGTACCTGAAGTGACCCGTTTCTCTTGGACATACAATACCAGTAAGGGCGTCCTTCCGGTTCAGGGAGCCAAAATCGAGAATATTGGAGATACATCTATCCTTCATTTTACACCGGGAACCGACGACCTGGAATCGCTTTCCTGTTGGGCCACAAATGACGTTGGACGCCAACTAACACCTTGTCTATTTTATATTGTACCCGCTGGTAAGTCGTAGTAAATGAGTAATTAGTCAATTTTTTTGTACATTATTTTATGTTACTATTCAATTACGTTTGTTTTATAATAAATTATATAGTTTAGTAATAAAGTAAAGTTTATACACCTCGAAAATTTGATAATATAACTAGGAGTAATTTCATTACCATATTCGCTTCTCCAAGTCTCATTCGGGCTTATGAATATTCAAACTACTTAACCCGTTAATTACTTACTTTGCAAAAGTACTTGAAAGCTTTACGCGCAAATTTCAAAGAAAAAAACTAAAAATATATCGAATAATTTTTTTACAACTCGTATGAAGTCATGTTTCCGATTCTTTCATTTAAAAACCATTCCAGTTTTTTTTTAATTAAATTATATTTTAAGCTATTATGTACGTGTGTATGCGGAATTTTGCAAATGAATATATTTTAACTAATCGCCATTTAATATTCCACAACAAACACAAAGCGCAAACAAGGACCGTAATGTTAACGTTACTATTTGAATTTTAACGACCAATGATCAGATGTACTAAGTGCAGATCCTTGTAAGGACCACCTATATGTAAAAGCTCCTTCGAACAAACGTATTACGTGCCAATATGCCTATTTTCGTTCCAAATTTATACTCCACACAGACCCCTTTTCTATATAACGCGATCTACCATTTAAAAGGGATAACCTGGCGGTATAGAGTGAAGTCCCTTGTTATAAGAGACCATGTAAAATATACTTAAACTCGCTGTCATATACTAAATATACGTAGGAGGATCCTTTTATCCTATTCATGTAAATTTCATTGTAAGTGCGATTATGTGAGAAATCTAACATTTTCATATAAAATGAAATTACTTTTTAATGCTTCAGATGTTATTAAGAAAAGTGACGACACCCTATTATTAAAATGTATTGTTAAAGTATATCGCAGACTTTGCATAATTCAATATGTAGGTTTCACTTTAATTTGGAAAAAGTTTTATGATAGCGTTCTTTTTTTGATTAAAAGAATAAACATGTGAACAGAAAACAGAGTACTTGGAAATGCAATTGGAAAATAGTAAAGCGTATATTCCCTTGGACGCTAGTGTCATTCAATATGACTGTCACATAACGTAAGAAAACAAAGAGTTTATACGCGCTATTACTTATCTAATGCGGTTTTGTTCCATCCACAATTTATGGCACTTCGGGTTCTATAAAACAAAAATATTATGGTGCGAATTTAGGCTTTATATTTATACTGGATGCTTTTTCTGCACGAATATATACCACATAAAAATAACATTTTATTCCTACATGCCCAGTAAACTTATTCTATAAATATATATATGTAAAATGAAAAAACTTGAAGAATAGAGAAATGAATAAAAAAAACAGATGACAATTATTTAGACATGTTTCCTTTTCCTGTGTACCAAGTTTTCCTTTATCAAGAATAAAATCGATATTTTCTCTTGAAATGATTTCGTATTTTGTAAATTTCAAAATTCGTTCCTATTACAATCAAAATGATGATTATGTTTTCATTTTCATTGCCACAATAATTGATAATCTTAGTGATTTTCAGTATACACCTGCTTTTCAGACTGTTTTGCTAAATATGTCTGTTTGCACGGCAGATTGTAATATACAGATGGAAGGTTTTTAGTATATAGACTAGATGTAGGTATACCAAAATTTAATTATATGATGAACCGAATATTCCACAAAATAGAATTCAGCCATAATAATACATCTTAACTTCAATCCAATATTAATTTGCATTTATAATGATAAAATTAAATTAGTTTGTGTAATTCGTTAGATGAATATAACAAGAAACGTATGTACTTAGTTTGTGTTTTGTAAAACCTATTTAAGTCACTAATTCGCTTCAGGGACACGATTAATTCGATATAACTGTATACAGAAAAGAAAACTTTGTTTGATTTGGAGTGAAAAAATATTTATTTTTATAGCGCCTCCTGAACCTCCAAGAGGTTGTATAATTCGTAATGCGACACATGGAGGTTTGGAAGTGTCTTGTTTGGCTGGAAGAGATGGCGGTCTACATCAAACTTTTGTTCTAGAAGTTAGTGACATTTCTGTACCACCCTTGCCTCCAGGTGTAACCACTCTAAGCGATCAAGGTAACCATAAATTATAAAGAATTATAATATAATAATAATTCCAACTGTAAATTTTCCATATTTACAACAAAATTAAACTGCATGACATCGATTTACATTTTGATAACATTTTAGTTAACCATACAGTCTGTAATTCTGTATAATACGTTGATTAACACTGTTATTTAGGGGAAAGTTCAACGCCAATGTATCGAGCTCTAGAGGACAGGCCACTATTCCGATTGCATGGTTTGGAACCAGGCAGAGAATATTCCATTGTGGTATATGCGGAGAACGCAAAAGGTCGAAGTGATCCTCCGGTAGTGCTACGTAACATTCGTGTAGAAATAGAAGGATCCCCAGAAACACTTCAAGAGAACGGTAGGTTCCCCAAGAGAAATGCTTAATTTAATTAAAGGAGACACTAACAATAACTGGTTGCGCGTTCTGCATGTCTAGTAGACAACTAATTCTAAATGGAATGACCTACACGTGTTTTCATTGTTTAAAATTAGTTATCTACCCAAAGGGTTTCATCTATTTAATGTTTAACGTCGATATTATTAGAACTAGTTCTCTGAAATACGTTCAAGCTTAATAAAAACTATATTGTATTATTTACTTTATGAAAAAACTGAATGTTATGTGGTACCTATTAGGTATTAGTATGGTTTAATATTAATATCACTTAACTACTAAATAAAATATGTTATTTAGATAGTGGTTTAACCTTATACGTATACATATATATTAAAGTCTCATAATAATAATTAATTCTAATTGAAATGCAATTTATTATTTAATACACTATATTACCTAATGGATAAAATTAATTATTAGTGACTTAAAATAATTGATAACTATATACTATAATACTTTAATCCATCTAAACTATGGTGAATGAAATATGTTTTCAGAAAATATAATAAAGTCACCACCTGAACTACCCACAAATTCAAGTTTAACGCTCATATTAGTTGGTTTGACCGCAGCTGCAGTCCTTCTTATTGTCAGTATTGTATCAGTAGCCACTGTTATTGCCTGCCGTAAACCAACAGTTGTAAGACGTCGTCACAGATGCCAAAGTAAACCGTCAGATGATTTGGAACTTTCCGAAGCGGGATTTGGAGAAGGATTTCAGAGACGAAGTGCGCAATATAGAGCCAGCATGTATGCGGAAACAGAAGACAGAATTTCACGTTTAATCGAAGGTAAACCGAAAACAGACTTATGTATATAGAATAACGAAAATTTTTAACAACTTTCTATTAAAGTATAATTTTAAAATAAAAATTCTCTGAATTATATAATGCACCAAATAGCTAGCGTATTATTATGCGGGTAAATGTCTTCATTCTATAAAATTGCTTGAATAAAAAAGCCATTGATACCATCAAACTGTATAAAATTGTATCGCGTTTACCTAATAACTGGCACAGATTGCCGATATGGCTGCTGTGTAAGCGGGGCGCTAGGAGGTTTGATTTTATTCCAGGGAAAAAGTATACAAACATGCAAAGACAAACACCCAACCCCTCAACCAGCCAACACCAAGTAAACTGCATAATACTTACATTCCATACGGTGGTGCAAAAATAATGAAATTACTACTACTTTTTCCACCGGCACCACCTTTAAATTAGATCACGAACGCATATTGCCATGTCTTATCTGATCTGCATTGGATTCTTGTACAGCGCAGGCATTTTGGATGGGTGTTGTAAATTCATATCCTTCGAATTGGAAATTACGCTATTTTCATATAAGACCTATAGCTAGTATAGAGCAAAAATATATCGAAAAACACCTTCTTTTCCGTTTATGTTACCATACTGATAGGTTCATTTCTGTTCATATGGTAATGTCTTTATATACATTTGCATATTTTACAATGTATATGAGTTAATCTTATCTTTATATTAATACTAATCGACGTTAGTTATTTTTTTGCATCCTGTTTCAATAAAATGATGACATTTCCATCACAACAACATGATTTACTTTTAATAAAACCAGTTGTTTTTTTCAATGTAGGTAAATTTATAGAATTTTCGGTAACATAAAAAAAAGAACACGTCTTGGAGAAAAGTTGCCACATAATGACTTGAGTAATATTTTATAAAATGAATGTGTTTCACATTTACGTATTTGGCCAGTAAATCAAATGGTCTTTAAGCGATGCCAGTGAAGCAAATGAAAGGGCACGTTTGTACCAAAATGGATAGAGGGTAAATCTTTCAGTCTTATCGAAGGAATCCAGTGGCTTTTAGGGCTTTGTATCCTGCTAATTCCACGTACGTTGTATCCCAACTTCGCCAACGGTTTTGCTGTAGAAGAAGTTACCAAATGTTGTGTTTTATTCCTTTCCTCTGTATTATTTGATGAAACGTGCGTCTTTTATCAATGGATTAAATAAAGATTATTGTTGAAAAATTACCACAGAATTTTTTTTAATCAGCACTTAGCTCATTATTAATGTTGCAATGTGCATTTGATCCTTACTAATTATACTCATAATTTAATAATGTATGTACATATTGTTGTTTCTTCTCGGCAAATATTTGCTTTTACATAAATTATACATCACAGACCGTAAAAAAATTTCTTGTCGAACTGTTTTTTCGTGTATAATTAATCTTTGGATAGCGTGTTACAATATATAAGAGACAGGTGTTTAACATGAAAATTAATGTTAATTTTCTTTAGCAAAAAAGACATTAACTCCAAACTACATTAGAACCATATGCAAATGAATGTTAAGAATACGAGTATACTGTAATAAAATTTACCGATTAACGATAACGTAATGATGAAAATCGAAGATTATACCGCTCATATTACATTATTAATTGTGTTTATAACTTAAGAACTATCATTATGAAATATAACTCTACATGTTGAATATAAATCAGTATCGATGACAAGTTTGATATCATTAAGTATACGCATTGTTTTAATATAAATTAATTACGATACGAAAATAGTGGCTTTGGCCAGTATTTTTTTTGTGAAAATATATAAAATTTCCATTTTCCCTCTAAATTGCGTTCGCCCTTCACAAATCTTGAGAAGTAGACAAGACCATCTAAACAAACCATAAGTCTTGGTCTAGAAACGTGGCTGACTCCTAAGGGAATGGAACGAACAGTTACCAGACCTCTGTTCTCCATCATCCTAGGAGCTTCTATTTCACAACTATGCGTTACCACACCACACCGTATCTTGTTTCAAAATAAAATTATTCCTTATTCATAACTCGAAAACAAATACGATGTAATTGTTGATGGCCAAATATTGTGGACATGAAATGAACAAATTACGTAAAAGGCCAATTGGTCAACGCTAGTTTATATGTATTGAATGTGTGGATCTCCAGATCCACTAGATTTCGTATTCTAAACGAGTTTGCAGGTTAGTCGAAACGGTAATCAGAGATCTAAATGGTTCGTGGACTGTGTAAGAGGGGTGTTGAAGACATACACACGTGTTCATAACTACTGGCGCGTCAGCATCCCTTAATGCGTCGACTCATGTATATGTAAGATTTGAGACGTATCCTGAATATTCTATTCATACACCACTTTAAACCCCCCGCCACCATCACAACTATTAAACTATTAACGGTGCTTATTTGCTTACGTGAACTTTCGCTCCAATTCCACTTATTGTGGCTTTTAAATGTTGGATTTTAATTAAACCGCAATATATATTTACATTTGTACCCAAAAAAATGGACCAGATGTTTGGGTATACATATATGTGTATGTAAATTTTTAAAATATATTATTCCATTGTTTCCGCATAACACTTTTTCGGAAAACTCTTTGGGGAATTGTTAATTGTTCTTTTGGATTAGTTTTTCAGTTAGAAATGGGGTCGGTGAATATTAATTAGTAATAAAAATGTGTAACATTTTTCGATGTTAATGATTATTTTTTTGAAAAACACCAAAATACAATAGAAAATAATTTAATTTAAACTGATTGCTTCTCAAAAGCTTAATGCGCCTTTCTATACATATACTCATAGTATAAAATGATGAAAAACACGATACAAATAAAATTTTTGTTCTTTTGTAAGTCATTCTTCTTTAGAATAGAATACCAGATGCGAAATGTATTTCCGTTGTCGTAAAATTCGAAAGATACACGCTAACGAAAAATATATATATAGATATACATATAATTAAATTACAGGATCAAAGCTTTTTAAAATGCTATCCCAGTAAGAGCTAAATGTAATCAAATAATAATATAGTTTTGAAAGAAACAAAAGGCAAAGAATAATTACTGAAAATATACCTATATTGTAGGCTAAATATTGTCTCTTCTAGTTTCACAATTGAATTTTAAGTGATCAATATGGTTTCCAATGCTTCTGATGATTCCTTTGTGCTTTAGCGAATTAGGTATAATGGAGAAGGTTTTGTTTGTGATTGTTCAAGAAAGCTATTATAAAAAGTAGGTTAAAATAATTAGAAACACAAGAAAAAAGTGTATAATTCGAAACCATTAATACTTAAAAAGGCAACCTATATTGTATACATATATTTCTATTGATATTAACTAAATTAAAAACATTATGAGTATACAAATGCCCTAATCTCATATTATTGAATAATTAATGATTATATTACACACTTTAAGAAATTCGGGTTAATGGTAACGTTTTACTAAACTCAATTCTGTTTTTACGTTTTTTTTCTTCGTTTATTTATTTAAAGCAGTAATACAAAAGTGTATCTTTAATATTGAATTTTTTCCATATGTGATACAATCTACAAAAAATAACAGCAGTATATGTTTTTCTTTTTTCAGGACCAGATTTGATTCTTTCTCCAGTGACTTTTCCATTACAGGACAGGGATTACTGAGGCCAAAATCAATTGTCAGCAATGTAGATTCATTCGATTAAGCTGGTATATTTCCCTTTAGAAATTGAATTATCTAGATAAATTTCAATTATTTTTCTACATAAATATATAACTATATTAACATCATAATTTAAATTGTAATAAATTATATATTAATTAAGTAGGATGGTTTTCCATTATGTAAATTAACAGTATTATGTTCAGAAAATGTAAATATATAAATTACTGTAGCTTTCCAAATACAGTTGTTGGATGGTTTTAGGACGCTAGTGGAAACTAAAAGTTTGCTTTGAGTCCCACGATAGCAATCTTGAATCATATATGAACTTTATGCCCAAAGGCTATTCTTATGACATATTTTTTTGTCGATTGTCCACAATTTTCCCATTATGAAGCTCTCTCTATATATTGTTTGTATTTTATAAATCTCGTGTAGTCTATCCACTTTATCTGTATACCTCTTTAGAAAAGCAATTTTTTTTTCTTAAAGTGCAAAAATTTTTCCCATCTAAAAAGTAATCCGCCTTTGCCCTTCTTCTGGGGATATTTCACGTTTATTGTGTAAATTTCTTTTATTTTTTCTCATACAACTAAAACTTACCTACTTTAGGATTTAAATTTAAATACTTATGTATGTAATTCTATTATATAGTACACATTTTATTTTGTATATAGGTTCTATGTTCTAAAATGAAAATTTGTTTTTAGTCCATACAGTAGAATAGTTTATTTATTTATTTTTAACTCAGGAACAACAGTTTTTTTTGTACAACAAATAAAATAATGGTTTTTAATTAATTTGGGTAATTTTTTTAAACGTATTTTATTTATATTTTGCACAAACAGCAAAATTGATTAATATTTATTCAATTTAATTGTTATAACACTACATGTAAGCGTATTTAATAATTTTTTTCGAGTGCCATTTTTGCAAATGTAGTTTTAATTGCCAATTTAAAAGATTAGAGCAATATAGCAGCTATTTATTATTTAAAAAAATACTCTAAATCATTATGCAACATTTTACAATTTCTCTCAATGTATTTTTTATTACTCACTTAGGACTTAAATATGTTGGCTTAATACCTTATCTGCATAGTATTGGCAAGATTATCAACGCTAATGTCTTTTCATATCCAAATTTCCGGTTAACTAAGTCCATATTCTCCGGTTTTAATCCCAACAATGTAGACATTAAATTTACATAATAATTATTACTATAGGACGTTAGAACAATAACGTTTTTTTTGTCAAGAATTATCTTTTACGTCCTATATATTTCGAGCATATCCGTCAACTTTATTACCAACTCAATCTACTTAAGTGTTATTATTTCAGTCAAAAATAAAATTGTCTTTTTGTTGAAATTTTTTTATCGCTGAATAAAGACAAGGTAAGTAATGGTATGCTTTTTTTTATTATTATACATTTTATGAAAGTGTCAGACACAAATCTAAAATCAACCACTGGTATGGATAAAACAATGGTTGGTCCTGTCGTCCAATATTTGAAATGTTCCGTGAAAATGTATACATTTTTTTTTATTCGTATTAAAATAAATTTTTCCAAATGCATTTTCAGGATAAAAACGAAAAAAAAATGGACTAGTATCTTTTTATGACATTGTTTATTATATAGTAAAATCTTTATTGGTATGAAAGATACATTGTAAAAAATTTTTATTAACGTATCGTCAAGTAGATTTTTTCTTCAAGTCCATTGGGAGATTTAATTTAATATTATATTTTTTTCTCATTGAATATGGTAGCCACCAAATAAAGGATATTGTGTATATTTGCAATGGCTATTTTCCGGACAACGGGTGTAATAAATTTATGAAAAACCCCTATATTCGGGGCCTGACTATGTAAAAGTATTGACATTTCACAAATACATTCCACATTGCGGAAATCCTTGGTGTATACATACATATATATGACAAATATTTTACGTACTTTTTAATTTGCTATTTTCGTTGTGTGATAAATTTATTTTGTGGCAATCTCAACAACGAAAAGAATGTTCAAAAACATACGGCCCCTATATATATGTATTTATATATCATTTCACATCAATTTGGAGGCATATATTTGAAAAATATTGTACAGTGGTCGAAATCACAAGAAAATAATATAATAAAAGTCCAATTCAATAAACTAGCAAATATATCCCTATCATGTTCGAGTGAACAGTCATTTTACGAGCAAGGGCGGCTATGGGATTCATTACATAAATAAGTTTCACGAGTTTTATACTTGTCCCCTATCGAAATTCCCCGCACGTTCCCATTCTACCCCAATCGATTTTATATGACCAGTTGAGACAATGTTAAACAAAATTACCCACTTACCAACGTTTTATAGAATCAGCAACATGCTGCACCACTGTATCTATATACATGTATATATGCGAGTATGTGTGTCTTTGGGGGCGTATATTGTAACATCATACATATACATATAACACACATACATATAAACCTTTCGTATTATAATGCTGCCTTCCATCTGCAAACCAAAATAACGCTATAAAAGTGGCAACCCAAATATTATTTAAATATAGATAGAGTTATCCGCACGAGAAATAACACGGCGCTATACAGGGTTGTAAAAAAAAATTTCGGGACATCTATTTTTATTGAATTTATTCCGCTTTGAACCACCAAATTCATAATTACCGTTTTGTGACCATTGAAATATTCAATTTCGGATTATCGGTCAATATACACGTACGACGAATAATTGGCACATAATTTTTTGCCAGCCATATAAATTTGTACTTTGGCGTGTCACTTTCGCACGTTTTCTGTATAAAAGTAATTAACTTGATACATAGTTTTGTAACGAATGACGTTCAACTTGTTGTTATATTACCATTCACGTATATCCTTGACATAAAGATCTACAATCTTGTTATATAGATAATAGTATTCTCCAAGGATAAGCGTCAGATAACAAGCCAGTTTTGATCCTAACCATCCTTTAGTTAATTCCCTAAAGTTTTAGGTATACGCGATATCAAAATTCGAAACTTGCTTGCTATTATCAAAGGAGTTATATTAATAGTTAGAAAACTACTAAATGATGAAATGTCAGATGCATCTTTAGATAAATGTGTATGCAATACGAGATAATTGTGTATTAGAAACAAATTCAAACTGAAGTCCAAACATTTGAAATTTTGAATAAGAAATATTCCATTTATATTGATGTTTCCATAATTGCAAGTATATGTCTTGTATATTTGCGAATGAGAATAAACTCATAATTTTCTATTCTATTTCAATGTAATAATAGTTTGAAAAGGCACTTTGCACAGCAGATTATTTTACATAGAGAGGTTATTTCCATAAATCAACCCTGGGCTGGGTGACTGTGTGCAAGAGATCCCTATCCTATATATATAAGATCAAGTATCGTGTGAACCTAACTGTGTCATTACAGCCCTAAGTATGCAAATTTGCAGTGCTGATACCAGTAACTTGAAAGTACTTTGTATCGGGATCTTGACTTTAAGGAACCCAATCAGAGACACCTGCGACTAAAGCTCCTAAAAGGCCTGCGATTAACTTGAGTTAACATTTGTTGTATAGGAGGAAAGGTGCACGAGCCTTAATTCTGTTCCTTTCATTTTCTTTACACTTTATTAATTTTATTCTAATTTCTTTATGTTCCTTTTAGTTTGTCATTTAAACGACGTTATTTAACGGAAACAAAATATGAAAACACTTTCACTGTAGAGCCCTTTCGCTTTCGCTATTACACTCTATAATTAGCTACTTTATTGTGTTTGAAATTTACAGAAAACAATTTTATTACATAATATAATATTTTACCAACGTAAAATTGTTTTCCGTATGAAGCAATCTGAAAAACCTTTATACTTACATATATACCATCAACGGAAAAATAAAATAACAATATTATGTCTGTGTTTTTGTAAACAACTATATCTATATGTATGTGTATTTCTCAGCAGGAAATACGGTAAAGTGATTCCTGCTGGCAACAATCCTCAACAGAAATGTTGCTAACAATAAAATATCGTAACGTCAACAGATCAGATTGGCCTGTCACTTTACGTGTTAGATTGTTTATGTTACATATACAAAAGTACTTTGTTATGATCTACTTTGTGTGGCACGGATACAATAGAATTCGTTTATTATAATAGTTTATAGTGTCTAACTCTAAAGTATAGTTTACATGCAACTGCAGCATATTATCGTATTTTTTTATGGTTAATACGAACTGTATCGCATTCGTTTTGGCATGACATAATAATTATTTTGATGAACAACATGAATCTAAAAATAAACAATATGTTATTAAACAAATAATAATGCTAACACTGAAGTTTCGTATTTGTAACAATTTGCAGAGCATGTTAAAAATCCCAAGTTTAAATCGATTCGTATAAAACGGAATATCAAAATTCTGTTTTTCCGTTTATGCAAAAGATTAGAATCAGTTTCATTTTTATTCAAATAAATTGAAGGTGAAAGTGTATTTCCTCTACAAAACAGAGTGTTATTAAAATAATTAAAGGCCCTCGTTTGTCAATGGTTTCAAAAGCCTTCTTCGCATGCTCTTCTGCCACACAACGATACACTTTGTACAGGTGTATCCAAAATAATTAACTCGAAATATTATTAGGTATATATATAATAGTGTCACACGTTTATATAATTTAAATATTGATTATTAACGAAATGTAAGTATCTAAAAATAGACTCATTGCATGCGTTTCGAGTGTGGAAAATGGAATACATATTTACTTTTACTTTAAGAGTTTAAGCAGTCAAGTAATATATTTATTCTTGGAAAAATAAAATTAGTTTTCAAGTGTTAACTTTATGAAACTTTTTCTAAAAGTAAACAAGAGTCAAATTAAGTATATTTATTTTATAACATTAACAATCGTTTTCACCGATATACCTAACATAAAATTTAAGCCTAATATTAATATTAAACTCTGTCTTCCTTTTCTGAGAATCTATAATGTGATTAATGTGTTAATAATAAAAGTAAGCGTGTTATACGTTTATAGTAAAATATCTAAAACTGTAGTTAAAATATGTACATTGTGTATTTTTTTCCTATTAACTCTCTCCCATAGGTGAAAATTCGTTTAGAAAAAATGTTCCATACTTTCTACCATTAAAATTAACTACCCTGTTCATTCTTTTAGAAACAAACTTTCAAGTCGAGTAATCTTTTTTATCGTTCTTTGCTTAATTAACGCCGAAATCGTATTCAACGAGGATAACGAAGAAAAAGCGCACACTAATCCAATCCTTTCTGGGTGAAGTGTTGAAGCTTCCAAAGTACAACAATTTCGAAAATGTAATTATCTGAGAATTATTTAGCCTATACCAAACCAGCATCTCAACAAACTCCACTACGTATAATTCTACTAGGTATTACTTATTTACATACCACACAAATATATTTTTTACTCCACACTAAAAACCTTAAAAATTCACTTTTAATGCAACCCTTAATGTTTATATACTGTATAGACACAAGATGGAAATTTCTAGGGAAATTTCTACGAAATGTTGATCGTAGTTTATGATGTTTGTTCTAAAATGACCAACTGTGGATGGTAGCAATGTTAACAAAGATACCGTCAAGTTTGTATATCGCTTCCACCACACCATCCCCAAATCGTGTCCTACGCTTTAGGGTAAATGCAGCTTTATGTCGTTCTAGATAACCCTGTTTAGTAACTGAACAAAATGAAGATTACTGCAGATTACACAAGGATAAATTATTTGCCCTAATTTATAGGCAGTCTGTCGTTTATTATTCCCATTTTGCCTTAATAAGAACTCCTTTGAAGGATTCATAACTTTACAAAATTGTTATTTTGTGTAATACGAACATTTATATAGACAAACTTTTTAGATGAATTTTTAATACCTACGCATCCACCAAAATTTTAAATCTATACATTCAAAATAGTAAAGACTACCGGTTTGTTTTACTGAATTTCGTTAAAATTTCCGAAATTATTGATGTTAGGGAAAAGTTGTAGTTTAATAAAAACAAAATAGGGCACAATAAAGAACACATGCGAACATCATCTATATTTATATAAGAATTGATAAATAGTCACATACAGGATATAGTGTTGGTGTTATGTGTACAATAAATCAAAAGTCGCAATAACTAACTGTTGGTAGAGATATTTCGGTTTTGTGGGGGTCCGAGAGCTATCAACAGTCGCGTTATACCACCTTTTTTTGAGCCATCCGACAACTTCGTCCTTTGAGATGTTTTTCTCATTTAAACAAATGGTCGTAAATATTCAGTGTAAAAATATTCGTGTTACGGGACGTTTCACCCATCCTTATATATAGTTGGATTTTCTTTGGCTATAACATATTTCAACGACAAAGCTATTGTTCCCCTTATAACTCTTTCATGCTTTTATGAAAATAATATTCCGTTTATGAATAACATTGTTGTACGCTCAGCCCCTTATTATATATACAATTTTCCTTTTTTTACCATTTTTTAACAATATCTTCTTTATTCTGTTTATATTTAAAATTTACATTGTATTACATTTTTATACATTATATGATTTGCTGGAAAAAATCTGCGTCTGCTGTGCTACTATGTGTGTAATTTCGTAGAATTTCTATTGACATTTTCTTGCACATTTTAACACATAAAAAGTACGAAATCAATGGTATATCAAACACAAAGAACAGCCCAACAATAAGCGCTAACGATCGGCTGTTATGCAGACCAGCAGATGAAATCCCTTTTAATACAGACAATACGACATGTTTCATTCGTTAGATGATTTTGCTTTTTTTTGGTCTCTAATAATGAACAAGCAAAAATATTTAAATATGGATATAATTTGAATATAAAACAAGATGAGCATTCATAACTTCATACAATCTGTCTTAAATGTATAGAAAATTTGAGTATATATGACCAGAATGGCTTTGTTCTAAATTAAAGAAGCTGACCGTAGTCGTAAAAATTTTATCCGAATTTTATTTGCTATAAAATTTTAAAGCCAACCAATTTTTAACTATATACGAGTATACTTATAGAAAATTCGATTCAGATACGTTTCAATAAGCATTTAATAAAAAATCGCAAAGCTGACGTTTTTGTTATAGGTATTATCTGTATGTGCAATAGATTAATTAATTACTTTCTGAAAGGAATAGTGAATTTATGTTGATGGGTTTGAGAAAACAACCCAAATACATACGTTTGCAATATCAGATCAGAACCACGAAAGCCGATTGAATTTCATCGACGAAAAAAAAACTAAGTAATGTTATATCGATTTGAAAAAGAGAGCTTTTGTGATCTGATGGCAATTCTGCTGCCGGAAAATACATTAAACATGTCCGTATTACACACAGACGGTCAATAGTGTACCCCGCCATATTATGGACTAAAGCTGGCCAATAAAAACATTATCCTTTGGGACTCTTAAATGTCAAACAGATTCGTTCAACTGTTTAAAACTATTGCTGTATCATGAATTTTAGCAATCTTTGTATTTTTTTATAGCCATATATATTTTTCACATCTTAAATTTTTTTCTCCAACTTTTAAAAATGATACCGTAGTTTATTTTGTGGCCACACTGTAAATTACATTGAATGAAATATTTTTCTTTTTCGTTTTAAATTTCAAGGATTCCTCTTATTATTTCTGCATGTAGATAGAAGAGTATTTGTTTTATTTACAGTTTACAGTTTACGTAAATAGAGTTCGAAATTAATTGAACTGTATACACATACATACATGTACTCGAACTGTATACAATGAAAACAATAATATAGGTATGTTTAATTGTTCTTTGTAATAATTTCATTGTGGAGAAAATAAAACTAATACTATAGGATAGTTTTTGTAGTAGATATTAAAGTAGATCTAAATAATGTTTCAGTTTGTAATTATGTAGGTATGCAATTTCAGCAAAATATTTCCTAATTATTAACAAAACTATATACCTAAGCAAATATCTAGACAAAAAGTGAATGAAAAATATTTGGAGCATACAAATGAGAAATTTATTCTAAATATAATTTCACACAAGAAGACACATCCATAATAACATGAAGAGAGCACTAGTAAAACTCTTATACATTTTACACATATACATACATATGTATGTTGTACATATTAAAATATCTGCACTTACACTTGTACCCTTTTACCCTTACATATTTTTGTCCTTTTCGTTGTCAGGTATAGGGGCTTTAATTAGTGTCTGGCGTAATTATGTAGCTGAACGGCTAGTGGTAATGCCAAAATGCAAGATTACTGTTTCGGTGCCTCTTTGTGATATATTTCACCACACACACGAATACTACACGTTCGACTATTTATTCCCAATATTATCAATATGAGTGTGGGTGAGTGTGTGTGTGTGTGTGTGTGTGTTGTATAATCATTCACATGGAAAGCACATGCCTGATAATGTGATCTCTGATTTCTAATAAAACTTGCCGCTATGAATACAACAGAACTATAGACGATTTTTAGAATAGCCTCATTTCTAATTCATAACATCGTACGTGTTTTATATTATGTTTTTATTCGAATGTCTTTTTCCTTATTACTGTTATATACGTTACGTTTTCGTATTATATTGATCACGTTACCAAAACTGTACGAGTAACACATATTAATCATTTGAAAATATTAATTGTTAAATTTTTTTATCAATTTTTAAGAGATTACTAAAAGTTGCTGAAATACTCTTGAAAGCCTATCCACAACACACTTGAATGAATAATTTTCACTAACAACTATTAACTAGACTATATACTAAATGCTATCAGCGTCTTCCGCTCGATGCACGTTCTCTTATCAATTCCCCTAAAAATGGCAGTCTATTTTATTTTTAAAGAAAAATGGTAATTAAATTTATGCCATAGAATTCATCATAGCAAAATGGTATATAAAACAATTTTGTAAATTCGACTTGAAGAAATTTATTTAGCAACCACTCAATATGTCGAAATTGTCGAATATCTTATTCCAAACATTGCTGAAGTGGTTCAGCAGGAATATTTGTTTAAAGGGGAAAAAATGTTAGTCATGTCTAACGTATACATATACGTATATACACATTGCCATATAGACTCAGTTTTTCTAAGCTTGCGCTTGCCTTGCTTCCAGTTTAAACAGTCGTAAACTGTTTTATAGACCTGAGCTTTCACCGTGTGCACTTTAATGTACTTTTCAACCATCTTCATAATTATACTTTGTCTCTAAGGAACTCTAAATTGCTCATGATTGTTAGCATCGCTTTTACTCTCGTATTCTGTCATTACAGTTGTAAAGAAATTAAGTGACATCATTTAAAGTATGTGCCAACGGAAAGTACATTTGTTTAATTTCATTGAAACCTTATGCATATTTACGTTAAACTTATTCGTATAAAGAGAAAGCTTATTTTAAAACTTAAAGTTTCACTTAAAATTTCACTATATATGTAGTTTGTGACACAAACTACAACAAAGTCAACATTTGACTACTTAATAAGATGTTTCAGAAAAGCACAACAGAATTTGCGCAACTGTTGCTTTTAAATTGTCACAATTCATTATTTCAGTTGAAGTTTCAGTATATGCGGTGTGCTATTTCATCTATTAATTTTGTTTACTAAAATGTTTGCACAATTATTTTTTATAATCCTATAGACATTTTAAAGTTTTAGAACTTAATTAATATGAAATCGATTTCATTTACTCATTTGAAATATAAATAAATAATGAATATAAATGTACATTTTATTTAATTCCACGTGATCCAATTTTTAATTAGCTAAATAAGCTAAATTAATTTTAAATGATTAAGTCACTATTTCGGGTGATTGAAAACTATATTCAACCTTTTTGTTAGATATAATAGACAATTTGTCATTTATAATTCGAAAAAATACATTGTGCAAATACGTCAAATGCAATGAATGATATATTATAATATCACTTTTTGGCAGTGGAGGAAGTTGTGAAATGTTTTAACACTTTAAGAAGATGTAACATATGCGCCCTTCTGTAGCACATCTCAACAACCCATCCTCCCCATCTTTTGTCGTCGTCGAATGATGCTTTCATGTATTTTACTGCCACATACGTTCACATATGCATCAACACCAACATAACACACGAAATCAGCTTGTATCTTTTTCACGGTATTTTATACTAACCGAAATAGAGAGGCTCAATGTGCGTTTGCTGCTAAAATTATCGTTTCACTTCAAACATTGTTGTCTTTATAACCATTTTTTATGAGTTTACGAATCATATTTGTGTGTGTTTATGTTGTGTTTCTGTATACACCACAAAAATATCAGCTGATGAGCTGAGTTTTTAAAGATGAGCATCATTACATTTGAACTCGATTTTTTTAAATTTTGTTCAGCTACGTTTTTTAGATAAGTATATTGAATTTTCCTTCAAAGTGCTATTAATAGTTCAATACATTAATAAATTGAAAATAAAAATTAAACGATTGAAATGATACTTCGTATCTGTGCATCTGTTACATTTCAGTTTTGAATAGGTATTTCATTTTAACCTATATCAATTTTTAAA
This sequence comes from Oryzaephilus surinamensis, assembly GCA_004796505.1. NCBI lineage: Eukaryota > Metazoa > Arthropoda > Insecta > Coleoptera > Silvanidae > Oryzaephilus > Oryzaephilus surinamensis. The sequence continues at coordinate 34,293 of SSSI01002002.1, forward strand.
TTCTTTTGCATTGTTGAAAATGTATTGATGATACCTAACTATTATACGAATACAATCTTTAAATGCACGTTTTAGTGTAAGAATCGTTCTCATGGAACATGAACTTACGAGTAAAAGCGTGAAATTCATTAAATAAAGTAAACAATTCCAGTTTACCTACTTAGAAAAAGTTTTAACAAAATAATTTTTAACAAGATTACAACCTGCTTTTATTAAAAATTGTGTAACATCTAAGGCCGCAAATGTATCAAACGTAAATCAAAGACATGAAATTTAAAAACCGGAAAATTTTTTTAAAAAACTTTTAAGAAAAGCATCAAAATAAAATCTATTGTAATTTTATGAAATCGTTGTATTTTTTTCGAATTTCACTCAATTTATAGACTTCAACAACCATCGCATTATATTCTACATTATATGTATAATGCCTAATACTGTTATTATGTAGATATTATAAAAAGTATGTTGGTGGATACATTTATTTGGCTCTTTTTAAAAGCTCACATTCTCTTTGTAGTTTTATAACCAGTCAGCAGACTACTTTGTAAGGTTTATTTTCGTTACCTACAAGTAAATACACCATAAATACTCACAAATCTCAGGTCTCAACAAAGAATATGCATTTATGTAAAAGAATTAAAATCAATTTTATCAATAGTTGATGGACAAATAGAAATTGGTCTCGATTCCAGGGATTCCATAAAAATTCTTATTATAGACTCAAATGTTATTTTGCTAATTGTTTTGTTTTGTTATGTTTTTGAATGAAAAAAACATTTTTGTATGCTAAATACATATTCCACGTGAGAGAAACGAAACAAACTTTAAGTTATTACTTCCAATACACTTTGTATTATCAGAAAACGAAATCATACATTCTCATTCTTATAATATATTATAAAAAAGACAAAATGTTCATGAAATATTCATGCTCAATACCTATATACATGGATATATATCTACAGTTGGAACACCAGCAAGGCAAAATGTTAAACAAAAGCGCATTCAAATTTATTGATAAAATTGAATTGTCCACACATCGATACAAATATACGAATATGTATACCTATGCCATATACAAGATGAAAATATTGATTGTATTTTCAACGCACAGCATATTATGTTAAAATTCATGCTTTATACTTATGTACGAGTATATAAAACAGGCAAAAATGAAATAAATAATAATAGGTAGTCTACACGTATACAAAATTCTGTGGATGTATTAAAATTCAAGTATAAACTTTTCAATTGGTCCCACAAGGGCTGTTATAACAAAATCTACATATTTTCTTTAAAACAATTAATTTTTCAATTGTAACGATAACAAACATTGAATAATTTTAATTGTGAAAAGGTCTGCAGTATGGGGTTATGGTGAGCTGTATGTTTTTTTCATTTCGATTAATTATTTCATAAACAGAAAATATAAATCAGTCCAGCAAAAGAAGGGTCTATAAATAATAATGACTTTTGTTATGTGAAAATACAAGTACGAGTATATTGAACCAATCAAATGATTTAACTTCATGTTTGTTAATATTCCAAAATAGAAGTCAATATTCAATTGTGACAAATAAATTGTTACCAATCTTATAAAAGGAAACCAAAGAACTGATTCTGTATGTAGCCAATTTTATTTTATTTAGTGTGGAAGCTCAATATAGCATGAAGCATATCGTAGCATCAGACTGAAATAATATTTATTGCTATGCCGACCAAAAATATTCGATTTTCTTTACACATTTTCTTTATATAAAGCATAAAAAGGAATAACAACAAAACGAAAAGTTTATACCGCAAAAGGATATCCACTAGTCTTTGTTGTCCTCAAACTTGAAATGAAAACTACTTCACATTTAATCGCTAGAACCAAAATAGTTTATGAAACAATGAGAGATTCAGAGAATCTTTAAAGTTAAGGAGATCCTTTACAGAACAACGTATGTAACATATTCATACCTATTTATGGCTTAGTTATTCCTTTACCTAAATTTTTCTATATTACCTACTATTATATTTGTTTTTCTTTGTACTTTGTATTGTATTTATATAACTGTGCTGTGTAAGTTATTACATTAGAATCGACTAAAGTTATTCTCCCAGTTTTCTATAACGCAGTAAATTAAACGAATAAGTTAAATAAAAGCTATTAGAAATCAAATTAAACTTCATCGTAGATGTTTGTATTTGTCTTGAAGTAAGAGAGTTACGAAGATTATTCCGTTAAAATTGTAATATTTCAACTTTTTATTAAGTACCTACTTTTAAGAAAAATAATTAGAAATAAAAAACATTTTCTCTGTACACAAGATTTTATTTCAATGATCATGAAAAGCAATATAAATGCGAATTTTTATTCGTTTTGTACTATTATTATACAGTAAAGGTTTAGATGCTCGTACGATACGATATAATACTTTTGAAGAAGAAAAGCAGCAAGTATTAAAAAATCAACTTGGAATTGGGAAGTTGTAAATTTAAAATAAAAGCACGACCGTATTATAAAAGAGGACGTTGTATAGGTGAGTTGCTCCTCTCTCGTAATGAAAACCTTGTTAAAAGTTTCCTCCATTTATCGTTGTGCAGATAAATGTCTTTGGCAAAGTCAAACCAAGCAGGACAAAGAGAAAAATACATCTGTACCAAATTGAATGGAACTACTAACGTATGGGCGTAATCCTTAGTGATTTCTAACGTTTACTTTGCGCCCTCGGCATTCGTTTTATGAAACTTTTCATAAGTTATTAAATTCAGATAATATTTAATGTTTTATTACAACTTTATTGTGTTCTCAGACTCAATATAAAAGATTCTAACATAGCGATTCGGGCATATAAAAACACATGGAACTGTTAATCTAAGTTATATTAAAATTTTCAAATAATATGAATAAAATTCAATTTAAAACAATTCCTTGCATTTTGCCTATTCGCCAATAAACGTTAAAAGATATACAGTACAATGGATTTTACAATTAAATCCCACGTGATGAGTTGTTGTTATGTATGGTATACAGTAATTTATTTTGAAACCGTCACATACGTTATATATATGTCAAATATTACCTTTTGTGTTTGACAATAAACAATAATGGAACTGCTAATCCCTCCAGTTCCAATAACATTATCAATCAAATATTATGTTGGCAGATACATAATTGATTCTAATTTAATAGATTTATGTTTGAAATCACAATCATTTATTTCTTTAATCGTTCAATATTTTATTAAGTATTTATTGTATGTTATTAATATTTATTTCCAAAATGTCCTTCCTGAATTTAAATGGTTTCAGTCTGATTCCTGTTTGACACTAGATTGAAATAATGTTATCGATGGAATGTGGAAGGCCGTTTGGCCTGATCTGATATGAAAACCAGTACACATGGGTTAAACGTTCCACGTCGATCCGTCCAGTTGGTTAGCTGATCTATCAACGCCTAGTTCTACTACATCACCGAATCCTCGACATATTTACCACACTTGTCTTGTCACATTATTCGTCCCCCGAAAATGGTGGCGGATATAGTAAACCTGATGCCAAACAGCCACACATATACACCAACTTTCTCGTTATGCGGAAGGCTTTGATGCTTTTCTCTAAATTGGTCCATCAATCTTGCAAACTTACTCCACCACCACCATCTCACGCTCCCCAACATCCTGCTACCTGATGTTCATAAAGATATAACACACACGTAGGTAATCTGTTATATATTTTACATGTATCTGCTATAAGTTTTCGTTCAATATCACCATGCATCATCATCACCACCATAGTGGATTCATTTTACACCTGAATGGGTGCATTATGCAAATATTGGGTTAATTTTGTTGGATATGTCCTGTATACGCCATTTTGCTGTTTCACTGTTTGCTTACGAATAATTATAAATAAATATTACATGTTACATGGAATGCATAACAAGGTTTCGGTTTTTCATATACAATTTTAAATCAATAAAATGAACCCTGAAATGCAGATTGTACACATTTGATAAATTAATATTTGTTTGAGAAGAAACTCCACATGTCCAAAATGTAAGTTAAGCTAGCTAAATTAGGTGATAAATTAGATAGTTTTAGACGTAGTAAAGTTAACTTAAGCTTAGAAATTCAACACTATGTTTGAGTTGTTACATACAGAACCTTAATATGTACATACTAACAAAACAATGCTTGTAATCATATATTCTATTTGACATCACAATTAGTGCAAGTTCAAATATCTCAACAAATTAAAGACATGAGTACAGAGTATTTATTCTTGTCAGTATAAACAATTTGGATATTAGTTAAGGTCGTTGTGGTAGAAAAGAAACGCCAAGTTTGATGTGACCAATAAAAGATTTAAGTGGACAATTTGTCAAGCATTAACCCTTTTATCAGATCAAATTTTCTTCTCAACAAATAAATTTTCTCTAGGACAGAAGATAGAGCAGTGGAAATTATTGCTTAGATCATTTGTGAAATTTAATTTAGTCGCCTTTCGGCTTCAAAATTTTCTGTTAATTTATTTTAAATATACGAGTATGTAATTTTGCTCTACTATTCCACGACATTAAATTGATTGTTTAATTAAATATCAATTGAAATAATCTGTTCGCCTTTAGTTTTCCAACTTTACAATCACCTAGGGTCCCAACGTTTCCAGTATAATAACATTTTAGATGTCATTTAAAATTAAGTCTTCTAAATCAAATTGGAACCTGAATATGGTGTGCACCAGTTTCATTTAACTAAAGAGAATTTAAATTACATAAAAACCATCTGGTTTCTACTGATGATTAAATTAAATTTAACTTTAACACAATATCAAATCTAAAGTATAACATTTTTCTGATTTCAACTACATTTAATATTCTTTTGTAGAAATCGTACTGTTCTCCTCCTAATGAAAAATACGGAGCAATATATATATGTATACATATATATCCGGTGTATAGACGAGTGTGAAATTTTAAAAATGAAACATATACCATTTTCACATGAAGCTTTTGGCACATGTCCAATGGTGAATAATACGACTAAAGTATGATTAAAACTTAAATCGTTATAATAGATCTTGAAAATGACTTTCAGTACTATACGTATATATATGTATATCTATCCGGAATAAGTTATCCCATGAGAAAATTCACACTGTGATGGAAAATACGATGACAATATTCTCACTTATCGCACTTGGAGAAACTTAATTTATTCATATTATAGTAGCCGTGGGCGTTTATATAGCACAAAACGAAAATATTAACTTTGCCCCAAAAGAAGCAATCATGAACGAAGACCTCATATTATATTGATGCGGTGTTAAAGTCATTTTTCATCACCAAGCATAATATTGTATACACACACATGAATTATATCAAAACAGATACATACTCGTATATATGTATAAAGTAAGCGAGTAAATGTATTGCATATACGAACTTGTATGGAAGCTTCCTTATCGGACATTGATAAATGAAGTTTGGCCCAGTTGACCAATGTTTTCAGTCTTTTCCTCTATGCTGTATGGTTTAAGTTGACTTCAAAAAGATGTCATTTATTTTTTGTGCACTATTGAATAATTCGGTGATGTAATTAAAGATGAAAAAAGTCTTCTTTCAGTTTTTTTTTCAGGTTTTCCACTATGATTCAACATTCACCCTGAAAACACCAGTACAGTAAATAATGAATATAATTAATTACATAACACGAAACATTTCAGCAATGCGTTTACCACGCAAAATTAAATTTCTCATACAAAAAAGGATAATAGTTAATGTTTAAGTGTCTCGTGACTCGATGCAATCTTGTAAGCTGTTACTTAGACATAGTTATGGTTGTCTTTTGAAATAGCAGATTTTCGAGTACATCAATATTTCACAAAGTATAATACCTAATAATTATAATTCTCCAAACGAAAAACATAACGAAAATTTAAGTTGTTAAACGTATAATATTCCACCACATCTGGAATTTCCTAATTTATTATATAAAACATTATACAAATTACAAACTAGTTGCAATTTTATTCCCATTTGCATTTAAATCTAGCAATTTTAATTTTAATTTTAGCTGCGCCTGCATAAATACAAATTAAAACAGGCAGTTTACTAACCTTATATATACATTTTAATTGTATAAGCGACACTATGTTTATACAAATTACAACCATTAAGCGTCGGTTTGTTCAACATTTTGTCCGTCCATCTTTGGACACATTTATGAGGCCAATGAAAAATTACGAAATTTCTCTGCTTTCCAATTAATGTTTTTAACTAACTTTATATCGTGTGCGTGTAGGCCCTTTCATTATATTTATATGTGTATACAATATATGTTTTTGTGCGAGTCTATGTATATTTTACAAGTTGAATAAAAAAATGTGGAAATTCGTTACAAATGTGCCATCGATCCTCTATATATCCACTCTATGTTGACTTTTCGTTTAAACAAAGATAGGAAACTGAAACTGGAATGTTTTTTTTGAAATGGGAAAATAAAACTGTGTGTACATCTGTCACAGGACTTGATGTATTTTTGCGAATAACATACTACATATATGTACACATCAGGACCGGGCTCTTTAATTGAGCAAAAATTTCAATTATCATCGAAAAGTCTCACCTCTGTCTCAATTTTCTAATCCAGACCTGTCCAATATTCCAAAAACTTTTTTCAAACTATTTTCATTTCACAAGAAACTTTCCATTGCTTTTTCGCATTTTCAGCAAACTGTATGAAAATTATACAAGTGTATCTTTAGAAACCTTGACATTGTAAAAAAGTTGCCTGAAACCCTAACTGAATCCAGACCTGATATACACATTGAAATGAAAATATACGGGCAGTATTATAAAATACAGGAAGTTTGGTCTTTATATGTGTTCGCAATGAATGCTTATCTCGTGAACAGGGAACAGCAGAGCATTATGATCAAAAGCTCGTTTCCTCGTTGTAACCAGCCTGATGCTGCCAGCCTCCTTCCATCATCATACAAGCTGGTAAATCCACCATATATGTATACATTTATACGTGTTGGTCCACATAAAAGCCGCCGTTTTACAATATCCATGCACATATATACGGTACCAGTAAAAAAAGACATAATGAGACTTGTTGATGATGAATTAGCTCACAATAATTAGAATTCTCTACGGTCCCAGAGTTTCATTACGTCTGCAGAAGCACAACTATAAAGCTTATACTGTAAAACGAAAATTACAAAAAAATCTCACAGAAAAAAACAAAGCCATTGGTAAGAACCTGGCTGTAATTTCCGCCTTAATGGATACTAAACTGTACAGCTTCAGCAGTGCTTATTCATTTTTATTCTTACTTTATTTTTCATTATACTCTGGTAACAATTGGCTAAGATTAAAAATATAAAATTACATTTCATATGGATTTAAATGTATCTATTGCCAAAACAAGCAACTTTTATAACATTTTAAGATGTATAAGTTTGTGTATAATAATTGATTTAAAATTTTATTCTATTTTATTGGTCACAATTTTTATTTTGAATCGTATAATAAACGACAGCGATTTTTTTTGTCTAAACTGTTCATAAACGTCACTATATTTCATTATGATGTTGCATTGTTTCGAAATATAATATGAATTTACAGCTCATGCAATTTATTGCATTTTGTATAGTATTCAAAAATTTGCAACAGCAAGAGTTCTTTATTGTGCCTATGCTTTTGTTTTTATATAATGACAACTGTAATAATTAATTTAATTTATATTGTACTCTAAAAAGAACAACACAAGTCTTATTTTCTTTCTATTGTTCTATTACGAGTTTAATTAGAATTAAATTTACTACGCCAGAATAAAAATTGCATTCTTGCATTGCAGTAAAATATAGTTATGCTTTTCTAAATTTAATGAAATTTGACTTTTACACTGTATAACTACATAGTAAAGTTTTAAGAAAATTATGCATTTAAAGTCCTTTTCTGTCTTTACATACTGCTAGACAATGTTTTTAAACAGTAAAATTACATCTTTTATCATGAAATTAATTCGAGTGCATAAAGTTTGAAAAACTAATTAATTTTATATAAATTATTGTATTACAGTTACATCATAAAACTGTATTAGGTATAGGTAGATAATAAAAAATAATATTAAATTTAGTAAATTACATTAATTTTTAATAGTTAATTATCTCATTAGCTACAATATGATATATGAAATTAAAATAATTTAATATGAAATAAAACCCTAAAAACTTAATAAAGTATACTTGAAACGAGTCCTAATGAATTTAATGAAAACTGATGATGCACACACAAAGTTTCCACATAATAATAATGATAATGGTAAATTTTAAGGTAATATAAAATATGATGAGGATAAAAAAGACGATTGGGGGTTTATGTATTATAAGCAGTGTAATTAATTGTTGATGCCCGATCGATTAATATCACCCCAATTATGTAATAATAATCGGTGAGTTAGTGACAAAATAACGATCAATCATCTATCTGTTGGAGGGAAGATGTATGATGAGATGATTATCATGTCGCCGGTAATTAAGCACTCGCGAATAATTAACTAGCGTGCACGTCATCAATGTATCAACCACTTAAGTGTAGTTTAGTTAATCGGAGTTGTATAATTTGGATTTATAAACCAATGAAGATGATGCTTTTAACGCTAAACTTCTCTGGCATATACACAACTAAATTGTGTCGAATATATTTGTATTTGGATATGTAACATGCAGATATACATACCCAAACTTTACATACATACTAAGTAATTAGGTACAAATGTCTAACTAACTACAATTTATCGATTGTTAACAGGTATCTTAAACTATACGTCTCTATTACAATTTGCAAAGACTTGATCTGAAAATTAAATATTTTAAATCTAATATCTATCACTTATATTTTTTTACCTCGGCTATATATATCCCAATTTCCAATTACCACATGGCTAACATTTATGTTCCAATATTTACAATTTGTTCCCTTCTTGTCGGTTGTGTTAATAGGGCAATAAATTGCCGTATTCATCGTTGATTTATCGCGTAATATTATCACATACGTTAATGAAAGCTACGCTCTGCTGCTCACGTTTTCGAATATTCAAGATAATGTTGATTGTACGTCAGAATATATGTTTGAATATAATTGCGGTATGGTGTACGTATATACGAACATGGGGCATGGGGGGTGCATTAACATGAGACAACAAACATTTTACCCGACCGGTTGTTGTGTAGATATACAATTAAGTGAATTTGCAAGGAACAAGTCGAAATTATACAAGGCAGTTGTTGTGTTATTATAAAATAGGTATGTTATCCTTATTGGAATTGTAGAAGGGGGTGTGTGTACACGAATATGTTTCTCGAATGCATAATACATGTTAAACAAAAGGTTGTGATTTATTAATTTGCACAAGCTGATATTGCTATGCCAACATAGCCGCGTATATATTATTCTGGTATTACGAAAAAAAAACAAGAAAAAAGTATTTCCAGTGTGAAATGTACAGAAGAAAACAGATACAAAACATAACATTCAATTATTCTCGTGTTTACAAGATGGATACAATGTAATTGATCATTATTATATATCTTGTGAGGGATCAATTAAAAATTAATTAAAAAAAGAATAACCAGCACAATTTTCATAATAAATTTGTTCAACTAATAATGTTTAAATTTAATAAATTTTGTACCCAATTAAATTAAAGTATAGGCCTGGGCCAGGTACAATTTACCCTATCTCGTTTGGAAATCTAAATAATTATATGGGTAAACTGAAAAACGATGCCTGATTTTAACAAAGTTAATTTTATGCTAAAACAACTGTGAAGGATTATATATTTAATTCGAAAATAATTTAAAATAGATGCCGTAAAAGGGAACACTAATTTTAAGTACCACTTTAATTTGGCACAATAATTGCTACTTTCAAACACCATATAATATTGTATGACTTAAAATTTAAATTTCTGACTACTAAATATAATTTGATGATTACTTTGGCTAAAACAGTACAATATTTTTTATAATAATTAGTATTATATTCATTTTTGTAAGAGCCCGCGTATATAGCAGACCAAAAAAAACCGAATGTAATGATATCATTTTTCACTTTTATTATTTTTTAGTATTATCAAAATGTATGGTGGTGTAATTGCTCGGTACTTTTTCAAACGGATATAAAATTTTTAATGTTTTGTAGGTACACTGTCACTTTATTTCCAAGCAATTAAATTTTACAAAATAATGTTCCATTAATATTCTGCTATTTAAAAATCTTGGTTTTAACATTTGCGACCTTCACAATTATTAACAGATTTATTACTTGTAAAATTATTAATAATAATTTACATAATTATGTATTTACAAGTGTAATTAAATATTTTCATTTTTACATTCTAATCGTACGATTATTTGCTATATTATAAAATATTTATTGTAATTTGAACTTTTGTTACTACGAACTACAATTACACAAAACATGATTCATTACCTATTTTTTTTATTGTAAAGATGTATTATTTAGCAGAATTCCATAATCCAGGATACAATACCAGTGGGCAGATCACCATGACCTTAAAGATGTTTATATAATAGCTACCATATACCAGTGTTTTAAAATCCATTTAAAACTATTTTCTAAACAGTCATTCAGTTTAATTATTTTATAACAATATATTATTGTGATTGCAGAATGTTTCATGTAGTAAATTACAATGTGTCGGTATTATAATTTCATTTAGTCATATACTCATATACATATATAATAAAATAAATTGCTCGATTTAATTGTGTCTTTTAATCAAAGGACACGGAACGCTTTGTGAATAATATACGTATTACACATTTTTAAATCAATAAATATAGGTAGATTAAATTTTCATACGAAAGAAAAGCAGGTCTTTCGGTTTTTTCATATAACAACTTTCTAAATGTTTTATTCCTTTTTTGATATCATAATAAGCTGTTGTAAACATACTTACTAATTTATTTGTTAATTATTCCTGAAACATTATCTGACGTATATCGTTGGTTCCTAATTTCTTCACCGTTTGATAGAATGATAAAGCTCATTGGAATTCAAAAAAAGTTACCGACATTTGATTAGAATAATCCAAGCAGCATGTTGGATGTAGATTTTATATCTTATTTAACTATCAAAGCTAGACTTAAAGTGTCTCATTTATGTCTTACTCTCCAATAAGAACTTGTTATAAATGGTCTTGTTGTAAATATTTCAAAATAGATATTTCAGTTTGAAATGATTCGCATAGAACTGAAATTTGGTAGAAGTCACATGTACTTTTATTTATTTTTTTTAATGTTTATATTATTTTCAAAATTTTCATTGGATGGGAAATGGTAGAGTACAATTTGTTGTAGATGAAATCAATAATATGTAAACACAATACAAATAATTAATCGTCATACATAATTTAATTTGTACCTGAATTATTATCAACATTAAATATTTGCCATCGGAGTCATATTTTAAATAAAATAATTATAATTGGTGGTCTAATAATGATATAAAACACACATAATATAGGATTATTGTTAATTGAAATATATTTTTTTGAAATTTACCACACGTAGTTATAGTATTAATTTGATTTATATTCGAATAACATGCACAGTTAAGATTAATCAGATCATACATTCAATTAATTAGTGTTACGGAAGTTTATAAAAATTCAAAATATGTTTAATTCATTTGTATTTTTAATTTTCTTCAATCTTTATTCAAAATGAACAGGAAAAACTTGTCCCACCCGATGGTTTTAAGCTATTAAAGTCATTTCATAATAATTATATACAGTATTAAATCACTAATTATTCAAAAAAGAATTCTTTCCAATTCAGTGCCTGAAAATGTTGCATTTTATACGTGCCTGTGTGGTCTTCACAGTTTATTTATTTGTAAGTATTATTAGAAATTTAAGTGCCACACTTGATTTTCATAGTTTCTTTCTTATACCATAAAAAACATTCATAAAAGCCGATAGTTGTGTACAAGCAACGTTCAGAATATGATGAATACTTTGTAAACAATTTCCGAACTAGTTTCGAGCAGCGGTTGTGGTCTAAGAGACAACTTCGATCCGCGGCTAAATCTTTATTGAATGTAACAAGGAACATCTCATTCGTCTCGAAAGTGACTTGTCGTATAAAGGCTTTACTTGAAATGTTTCACCAAAGTTTACGACAAACAGTGTGGCAGTTTTTTTTTGAACAAAACAATGACAACTGAAATCTAAACTTGACCCAAATTTGAAAACTTGTATTTTACGATCATGTCCATTAATGAGAAAGTTAAGCCATAAAATCAGTCGGTTACATAAGATGTAATTAAATTATTATGATTAATTATGCTGGAAGATGGAATTATTTTTGTGAAGTAGTAAGCAAATAATAAAAATCGTATCTTGACAAGAGTAAACTTTGGTTATTATTGCTTCACCTGCCTTGGAAGAAGATTTCTCTCTCACGTACAGATAAATTTAAACAATCACAACTAATATACAAAACCAGTTACACAATATACGAGATTTATACGTTGCCTTTGGGCAAATTCGTGGATTCAAGGTGTCCTCATCATCATCCCGCACAAAGTATGTTGATTGATTATTAACAGAATGTAATTTCACATGTAAATTCAATTAAATATATGGCCATTGTGTGAAGTCTCGTCACTTAAGACAATTTATTAAAACGAAACTGTCGGACAAGATACCTACATACATTGTACACATATTGACTTAACTTTTTTCCTTCTTTTCTCTTCGGTTGTTTTGTTTCTTTTCGTCAATTTACGACACGCAAGGCCAATTTAAATCAAGGTGTTCTATGTAATTTTCTGACACTACTAGTTATTTTCTAAATTATCGGAGAGACGTTCTTGGCTGGTTTATTATTAGACTTTTTTATTGGTGAAATCATTATAGGAATGTAGATTATGATGCTAGATATGTAAATACAAAAATCTAATATACATATTTGCCACTAAAGTGCTCTTAATGCTTGTTTCTTTTTATTATTTAAAACACATACTGCATTAAAAATATTTTCAATATTTTCAAATACGTTAATTATTATTTCCGTATATTGTCGTTGGTTATTTTTTTGTTAATTTACATATGAAATTTTATGCCGAATTTCACTCGACATTTGTCATACGTAATTAATACATCCACAATATAATGTGTTGTTCACTTTATTAATAATCAACAATGGCATGGATGTGCATGTTTTGATAATGTACTTCACACAAAGCGCTTTCAAAGTACCAATATGTATTATTATCTAGATCTATTAGCAATGAATGAGATATATGTACGTACACTTAGCTATTAATTAATTAATAATGACCCAAGGACCGTTTTCATTCTCATCGAACAAGTTTTACTCAAATTTATTGTTATAAATGTAACACGTCAAATTTCTGTTATTATTTCGGAAAGGAAAACAGGATAAAGTAAAAATTTGCGAGTATATTCTTCATAATGATATGCAGATGTGCTGTAATTGAATACTTTAGTAATTAGTACCTATATACATATATTTAAATTTTAAACAAAAGCTTATTTGGTATAAACTTTTAGTTAGGTATAAATTTTACCTACTCATTGTATTATATGTATGCATCAGGTATATGTATATGTTTACATAACAAAAAAATCAATACAGAATATTACAGAGATTAATTACATACATTCAAGTTCATAAATCACCGATGGCATTTTCATTACTTCTAATGTAATATTTTATATATAAATTATTTAATAATAACATGTATGTAGGTACAAATTTTATTTTATGCATTCATAATGAGTTAACACCTACAAAACTAAAAAACACTAAACAACTAGCATCATTTGATATAAAGGTTTTTAATAGTTTTTTATCGAAACAAAAACTTTTTTCACTTTATTATTCAATCGTATATGGTATAATGATAAATATACATTCGTGTGAACTAACAAATGTCAAACAGTTATTGTGGTTTTAGAATATTCGTATATGTATATATAAGATGACTAAGGATTAAAGGAATAATAATGATTATCGACAAAATTTAAGTGATGGAATTCATGATTTAACCTGCCTACTCATCATTCCATTTAGAAACCAGGCAGCCGGGGAGGACCCGGCAACTACATATTTTGTTTGAAAAGGTGTGGAACTTGTCATAGGTTAACATAGTATAGGTGTAGTTCTAGGAAAACTAGGTAGTCCTACGTAAACCTAGGTAGTAGGTAGTGGAACGTTGCCTAGGTTTATATAAATTATTAAACATTATTCTATTAAAAAATTTAAGACTAATATTTTCAAAAGTATTTAAATTAAGATGAAATCGCAATTTAACATTTGCTACAAACAAAATTTGGGATTATTGGTTTGATTATAAAGTTTATAATCCCAAATTTTGTTTGTAGCAAATGTTAAATTGCGATTTCATCTTAATTTAAATACTTTTGAAAATATTAGTCTTAAATTTTTTAATAGAAT